>OX421318.1:29955070-30187570 GCA_949125395.1 Diaphora mendica
CGGTACCTACGTGGTATGGTAACAAAATTAATGTAAAAAAATCTTTAAAAATAAGCTCATTTAAGACGTGCTATCATCATCATATTCATCATCTCCCTACCCTTTTCCCAACTTTCTTTGGGGTCGGTGCAATGAGGTTTCTTCCTCCATTCTCCTCTAATAACTCGTTAGTTCACTGATTATTATAGCAGTACTAGTAGATCTATTTTTTCTTTGTTCTTCCTCTACTCTTATATTCATCAACTTTCACATCTAAAACTTTCTACAATATATTTTGCTACATATCCATACCAAGATAATTTGGTGGTCCTACTCCTCAAGTTTTCATCCACTGTTGTTACTTTGTCTTCCGGCGTCTCACCTTATCCATTCTAGTCATACCATTGCTTGGTGTATGTTGACATTATAGATGTACTATTCTAAATTCGTCTTCTTCAAACGAAAAATTTTTGTCTGCACGATGTTTTTCCATTTCAGATTGATAAAACTCTATTATATCGTTTTCTTTTAAAACAGCATCGGGAATTTTATCATTGCAGCATTTTCCTTCCACCCTCAAACCACAGCGTACTCTCAATATTATAGCAGGTAATTCCTTTTTTTTCCTTTTTTATAGCAGGTAATTCTTGAAACCTCCATTCATCAGTTTTAGTGGAAAATACACTAAGTTAGCAGCACAGGCGATTAAACGCGTTGCTGTTCATACGGGCGTAAAAAATACGCCAACGCCATAAAATTCACGCCTGCCCAACGCTACGTAAAAAAATACGCCCGTGTGAACGGCCCCGTTCGCACGGCATGGCACGCACGAAGCTTGCGTGAGAGAGACAGACACTACCCTAACTCTCAGTCTCTCCCTTTACTCCGATCACGCTTTCCGCCCGTTCGGCTGCCTCTTCAGTTACAAATGCTCTAAGATTTAAGTCGGCGCACCACTACTCCTAAAAATGAATGAAAATGAAAATAAATAATAAGATGGAAAAGGCTTGCAACATTGAAGTGCCAAAGTTAAAAGCTAAATTTAACAATTTAGGGATAAAATACCATTATTAAGCACTAATTTAACATACTATGGTATAAATAATATTTAAAATATAGTATGATGCCATTTTAATGTTTTGCCAACTAGAGATTACTTTTGTAGTTACGCCCTCGACGCGTTTGAGTCAGATTGATTTTATCCAATATGGCGGTTAAATTATATTTTTCAATTGTTGTTTACTGTGGTGTTAGCGGCAATATTTGTTCATGTTTTTATGGGTTCTCTAGTTTTCGGAACTCATAAGTGTTTTAACTCAAAGCGTTATGCTTAGTGAATTTTGTGGTTGGTCAATTACAAAGACTTTTTTAAGAAATAACTCTCGTTATTTGAAGTGCTTTTTGTGCCGGAGATCTGTGTATTAAGTGCATTACATGTTTATTACTGAAGACCTTAGGTTAATAGCGTACTCGGTCGCGATGTCACAACATGAGCGATCGCGATGATTTTGCTGCGCCACCCGCATTCGGCACTGCTTTGCAACTCATGGTGAGGAAACTTTTATTTACTTACAATTTTATCTGCACGCTTAGCTTTGACATGACGCGTCTCTTTTTCAATAAAACCATAACTCGAAATTGGTACGTACACAGCTTATTCATCTCAGAATATTATTACAGAAACGCCTTTTTCATAATATTATGTACATAAAATTTATGAGTTAAAGAGCAGTCCTAACTAATAGAATCTAGTAAATTTAACCTATATGGATTCTTCAGCATAGTTGAGCCTGATAGATCATGTATCTATCATGCTGAAGTAAGCTATATGTATTTCTAAACCCATACCAGAACTTATGTTTGTTGTATAAACGAAATTATTACAATTTCTATACTAGTATATTCACCCGCACACTGTTTTAGAAGAACAGCCAATTCATTATAACTAAGATTAATAGTTCAATACATTAGAATATTTAGTTTTGGTTTACTTGTAAACATTGGTATTTGAGTAAAACATGGTTAACAATTGTCGAATAGTTTCATACATTTATGGGTTGACATGGTTGATGGTTGTGTGGCTTGTAATTTATAATAACAAATATGAAGTGATGATAACTAATGTATTAGATATAACAGACAAATAAAACCAATACTGTGCACTAAACTGAGAGTCACACAAATGTCATAGTGAAATTTTAGATAATGTTGTTTGTTTACATTATGTGATAAGACAATAAAATAATGTTTTCATGCATATTAACCACAGTTCAGGAAATATTCAGGATCCATCTAGTTGACCTGAGTTGACAACTCAATCACATCAGTAACTAGTGTTGAAAGTTAACAAGCTGTCACTGGGTGTGCTTTGGTAGAACAAGACTAGTTTCCCTGTTATGGGTGTGTTTATAATAGAGGCCCAATTTTTCCCTGACATTGTACGCCAATAAAACAATCCTATTATTAGTAGGCTTGTATTATATCAGAATGTGAAAAGATATAAGTAATCATATCTTTTTTAATTTTAGGTGGCCCATGTTTATTTCAATAGCTTTTTGTCATAAATATTCTTGAATTACTGAATGGATGACCAAAATTTTAGTTACGAGTTCAAAATGTTCAATTCTCTCGCCAATGCAGCGATCACCTTGTGAAATTTGCAATGTCTTAGGCGCATGAGTAAGTCATTCAATCGCTAACTATGTCTCTGGCAAGAGCAATGAACTGACAACTGTTTCACCGTGTTCTTATTCTAAACTAATGCATCAAGCACTTACTGGAGTTGCGTGATGTCCTTGATCTCGTCGGCCGTTGATGGGGTACCCCACTGCCGTTTGTCTTGCCGCGTTCATACATACATGCTCCAAAGTGCTGTACAACCTTCAAGGTATTCGAATTACAATCGCGATCCGCGATAGTTAAATAGAGTGTCTATTTAACTATCGCGGATCGCGCCTATTTGAACGTCACTGCTAAAACTCGCGAGTCCGAACCAGACCACTCATAACGGTAAACCACTAAAGGAACCGAGTCGTATCGACAATTAGCTAAATTACAATTAAACGGCACTTTTTCAACAAAGCCTTACTTGACCGTTCAAAGCGTCTCAATTTACTACTGTCAACGTCAAAACGTCAAACAAGAAAAATGACAATCAAAAATGTTGCCATTACAATGATGTTAAATTTCTAACAAGATACATTGTGTGTAGGAATACTTAATCTATATCTATACATATACAATTGATCTATGAGATCTATGTCTGTATATAAAAGACTAGCTGACCCATGCATCCTCATTTACGTCACCTATTGCCTGTAGGGTAATAATTTTCCCTGGTTTTTGTAACATTCCTAATTGGTGTTCCGTTCCTATTGGTCCTAGCGTGATGATAATATATTTATATAGCTTAAAGCCTTCCTCGATAAATGGGCGATCTAACACCACCACAGGACCACTAGTTCCTGAGAAAAGCGCGTTCAAGCAAACAAAGCTTTATATATTAGTAAAGATATTGAAGAAAAACGAATGAAGGGGAACTCTATTAAAGTAACAAAACCCTGTAACAGTTTTTATAATTTTCATCATCTTGTGTGTTTGTGTACACCAGCGTTTCTTAACCTTTTTTGTCCACGGACCCCTTAGGAAATCAAGCACAATTTTAAGGACCCCCTTATTAAAAAAGCATTTATTTTAGTACTACAAATTATGTGAAGGTTGGTGCTGCTTTTTTGCAAATAAATTAATGACATTTGAATTGATGTTACTTCTGAGTACCTAGTAGTCTCAAATCGAATTCCACTTGTAATCTGTTTTTGTATTTGTTTTTAGTATAGACAAGAGATGTGGTTGAGAAAAGCAGTAAATGTTTCAGTGCTTCTTCTGATATTTCCTTGTAATCTTTTTTTACATTCACTGAAAAACTTGATAATGAGGATTTTTTGAAATTCCGTTTCAAAGCTGAGTCACAGGATATTTCTATTCATTGATTTTCCTGTTCTGTTGTTAAGCCAATGACATCAGTCACGTCAGTATTGAAAGGGTCTGCGATTTTTATTTTTACAGGTACTTGAAAATAGTCCCTAAAGGTGTTTAATAATTTCGTCTTTTACTTGTGTTAGCAACGTTGCTCCACCAGAGGGTTCCAAAAACGCTGCCAGTGTAGGAAAGTGATTATAGTTCTTTTGAATTGTACGATTAGTCCAAAGGTCAAGCTTTTAAAGCATAGTTTATAATGTTTCTTCAACTTGAAAGATGTTATCTCTTCCTTGTAGTCCCAAGTTGCTGTAAGTAGCTCGTTAAGGGCACTAAAGATATCAGCTAAGTATGCTGCCATTGTGAGCCATTGAAAGTTGTTGCAGTGATCAGCATGTTTATTGACCCCACATGTAGAATTCTTCAAAAAGAACAATCTGATCTCATCTCTGAGCTTGAAAACATGGGACACAACATTGCCACGTGCCAACCAACGCACTTCAGAATGCAATAGCAACTGTTTGTGAATGCTTCCCATTTCTTCACAAATCATACCAAAATTATGCGAATTTAGAGGCCCAGCTTTAATAAAATTCACTACCTGCACTATGTCGTTTAACACTGCCTTTAATTTTTCTGGCATATTTTTAGCACCTAATGCCTCTCTATGAATGCAACAATGAAGCCAAATAATAGATGGATTCATCTTCTTCATACGCGCCTGAAGTCCTATTCGCGTACTGGTCATAGCCCGAGCACCGTCAGTGCTACTTGGTAGTCTCACTTAGTAGTCACTGGTCAGTGTTACTTAGTAGCACGGCGTGCGTAGCGATCACGAGACTTTTGGTGGCATTGACTTAACCAATGTGCAGAAGAAGCAGGTTTAACTAATGTGGATGTGATTTTCTGTAATGTTAAGACTGTAGTCCTTGAGCGTGGGAATTTGTGATTGAACACCCACATTCATATTTTACATGCACACAAACGCATCGGGCACTGTTGCATACTAACCCTGGCAACTAATAAATTTACTTTCGGTTTTTTCTTCTAGTTACATATTCATTAACTGTTCGCCTTTGAAGAATGTTTAGAATGTCCTACAAAGCACGCAATGTATCTTAGTCATATCGGAAAGCCCGCGGGCTTTAAGTAACTCGTCAACGGCCGAGAATGGGGTTCAAGTGTACCTATTCATTTTTAATTCATTTCATGGACAAATAATATATTTTTACACAGTATAAAATTAAGTCGCTCGCGCTATCTGTCAGCTTAGACCTTTTATAGTAATCAACGGATTTTAACGCTATGTTATGAAATAAAATTTGTATGATATATGTTATAATAATGGAACATAATGTTTCTTAAAAATATAATTTTTGATCGCTTTTATTGCTCATATTGACTAAATTTTACTACATAGATCTTACTTACTTACGTACTTTTTTCACTTTTTGACAAAAAAACGACGCTGAAAAAGTATGAAACAAGTTTTGAAAAGCCGTAGTCACGTGTTTTTAAGAGTTATGGTACGTTTCTATTTTAATTTAAGTTTTTACTTTTTTTATTTAAAATGTTTTGGTGTAGTGATAATAATAATTTATATGCAAAGTATATTTTAAATACCTAACATAGAAATATAATTTTTTTTTAATAAATACGAACAAAGTCACCAGCAGATGCTAATAATATATATATTTGAAATGTACAAGTAACACCCTTTCCGATGATACCAAACACGGCATATTTATGTCAAATTCATTTTTTAATACAGTACTTTATGTCGGCTAGAGGGCGCCACATTAAATTGAGTGACGCGTCATATAGCCTATCAGCAGCGGACGATCAAGACACTTCTAACGATACCTCATTTATCCAGTTCTAATTAGTAGTTAAGGAGCTATGAGGGAACAGATGAACATACATACATAGCCTGTCAAAATCATAACCCTGCTTTGGCTTTGCCGTGGTCGGGTAAAAAAATTAAAAAATACAGTTAATTTATAAACTCCTTCTTTTTTTAAGACGGTTAAAAAACAAACTATTTGTCTTAAAATTAATATTCAGAGTGTAAAACTTTGAAATGGAAACTTCCTTAAATATATAATACTAGCTTTTACACGGGGCTTCGCCCACACAGATTTTCATCCCCTGATTTACCCCTTAGGGGTGGAATTTCAAAAATTCCTTTCTTAGTGCTCACTTACGTTATATAAAGAACCTACATGCAAAATTTCAGGATTCTAACTTCAGCGGTTTGGGCGGTGCGTTGATCTCGGGGTATGTCAGTCAGTCAGTCAGTCACCTTCCTCTTTTATTTATATAGATTACAGATATCAGATAATGTAAGGGATCTATTGTTTTACAATTCACCAATTGATTAAATTCGAACTTAAGGGATAAATAATAATGGAAATGACGTGATGGGACACTTTTTAAAAATTGTTGTCTATCTGTCTGTTTGTTTGTGCCGGCTAATCTCTGGAACGGCTGGAGCGATTTTGACGGGATTTTTACTGATAGGTAGCTGATGATATAAGGAGTAACCGCGGTTGGTGTAGTATCGCGGGTAAGACCGTGGGGCTCAGCTAGTTTTTTTTTCAAAAAAGACAACTTCCGTATATATCCAATAAATCCTGTGTCGCGGGGGACTTTACAAACATACATGAAACGGACACAATGGACACCCAGACTCAGAACAACAATTCGTGGATCACACAGTGTTGTCCCATGTGGGATTTGAACCCACAGCACCTGATACAGTAGGAAGCGGCGAGGCAACCGCTTAAACCACTAGACCAACCATGCAGTCAAAAATAAAACTGTAATTTTAAGGTCTTTCATTATTTCAGTAGTAGTTATTCAATTCTAACAGAAATCATAAAAAAAAATTTTTTTTACTTTTTTAAAAACCATTTCTCAAAGTGTCTCGGTCTGTCAAAGTGTATTCAAAGTACTCGTCAAGACAAATCAAACGACTCCAAACTCGATAGGTTCCATCGTTACAAAGTTCCTATGACCACCTTCTAGCTTCAACATCAGATCAGCTCCATGTCATCATAATATAGCATTGTCATGCTATATACATATGCCTATAAAAATTCAACACAATCGGTTGAAGATATCTGCAAAATTGAGTTGCAAGATTCCGTCTTAACAAATATAGTTACATACATAGCAAGTTAAAAAAACATAAAAATAAGTTCTGTGTTAAGTAATAAAAAATACTAATATTTTTCTTTGAAATTATTCTTTAAAAAAATTAAATTAAATTCAAGAATACAAATTAACAGTTACAATTCGACACTCACTGGCAACCCACCCTAAAACTTGTATTATGGAGCTCAGTGCGAACTACAAACGGACGTGGTGTCACCTTGAATAATCGGCGGGCACTGAATTTTTTGAGCGCGATAAAACTTATTTATTGCAATTTACGGGAGACGATATCTACGTACTAAAATGTATGGAACTTTTGTCGCTAAAAATGAATGATGTTTAGCCTTAGATTATGGCTTTTTGGTGAGAATTAATAAAAAACTAAAACGGTTAATCTTTTCTCCATACTTTTTTCTCGCGAAATAAGAAAAAAACATTTAAAATAGAGCACGAAATAGGACAGAGTGTGCTAATTAAAAAGGTCGATTTCGATGATTTTGGTCTTTGTTAAGGATTTTTTTCACAAAAATAAAGAATTATTTTATAAATGTCACTCGGTAGAGTGGTAGACTGATTTATTAAACTACTGAGATTTTTTTTAGTGTCAAATATGAATTGAGTTGTTTGTGTTTTGCAAAACTGCAAGTGCCTTTTCGCGCGTTTTTAGGGACGCGCCCCTTAAGTGTTTGTTTTATTTCACTTAGTTGACAAATAAAAAGTTATATCAGTTTCAAGAATCACCACTTTATCTGACTGGACGCAGGACCACTAGCAAAAACTATATCTATACAAATAAATAAAATTGGAGTGTCTGTTTGTAATATTAAAATAACCGCTTTTTACTAAATGCATGTATGTATAAACTATACATATACCAAAATATCATTTTTTACGATTTTTGTCTGTCTCTCTGTTTGTTCCGGCTAATCTCTAGAACGGCTGGACCGAATTTGACGGGACTTTCACTGATAGGTAGCAAAAACAGAGAGTAACTTAGGCTACTTTTTTTAGACTACTTCGCCCACGGCGTCACCCACGCACAGTATATTATTTTCCTTCAATTGAGGACACCCTTCTTTTATCGCTGAATAGTATACATATAACTGAAATACACCTTCATATGAAACACGACTTTAAATATATTTTATAATTTTGAAACTATAAAATGAACTTTGTCAAAAACATTTTTGCAGATAATTCACAAAATAACCAACACTTACTTTATTTAAAATTAGCAATAAATTTAAGAATATAAACATAAGTATTTTTATTAATAACAAGTCTTTATGTGCTCCAGAAATTGAGATAAAAAATATTTTATAATTTCTAGAAAAAAAATTATATAAAATTTCCTATGTGATGGTCGCATTTTTTTTTACCAACAAAAAATACTTCAGTCCTGTACCTTCCTATTCTGTAAGAATTTAATTTTTATAATGCAGGACTTCAGAGATATAACGATTCTAAGTTTTTTCGAACTTTCTATGGAAATAGGGTTGTCAAAAAAAATGTGTATAGATGCTTTAGATACCATATATCTATTAAGTTAGTTAAATAGGATACTTGTAAGACTGTGTTTGTGTTATTTGTGTATGTTATCACAGTTCCTTACAGTAAAGCATAGTGAAAAGAAAAGCATAGTTCCTTCCCCCTCCGGCTCTCGTCGCGTAAACACGTCCTAACAGTGCACTCGTAATTTAAAATTTCCAAGTAATAAACTAGCTAACAAGTAATGATAAACTATTTACTGTTGTGTAGCTACGAACATAGTCAGCACTCTGAATTAATAAAATACAAAATACAGAAGCGAGGATTTACGTGAACACAAAAATAAAAACAACGGTCGAAGAAACTTTCAAATCGGAAAAGAAAAGAGGGTCGTATCAAACTTTGTGGTAGACTGTCGGCCCACATCGGCTACGGTCGGGTGTCATCGGGAGGCTCGGACACGGGCAGCACAGCACCGAGCGTTAATAACGCCGTCGGCGCATATTGTAAACAGCGAGTAAGGTGATTCATACTTTTTATTCATTAGCGTTTTATTTATGTCTAATAAGCATTCCAGACTTGTCGGTGACTTTGAATTGATTATTTAATCACTTGTTGTTTATAACATATATATTATTAAAAAAATTACTATGAGTCACGGGTCACCTAAGAAAAATCCTCCACCCAATAATGATGGCACTGTACAGCGTAAACGAAAACGAGGCGACGACGCCGAACTCCAGAGATTGGAGAACATGATGTTAGACATGAAGTCCATGTTCTCGGAGCTAGTATCACAGCAAGAGCAACATAATAATAAGATAGATGTGCTTCACTCCGCTCTGGAGGACATTCGGTCACAAAATGTAATGATCAGTGCTCAGAACGCGGAAATTCAAACACAAAATTCTGATATCCGAAGTTCAATACAATTCATATCTGATAAATACGATGACGCCATGTCTGAGTTAAACAACCTAAAATCTGATTATTGTCAAAGCCAAAAAATAATAAAATCATTGGAGTACAAGGTAGACCTTCTGGAAAGGAATTTGAAGTCGGCGTCGATTGAAATATCTAATATGCCAACTTCAAACCCTGAAAACCGTCAGACCCTTATAAATGCAGTTAGAAGAATTGGTGACTTTGTTGACCATAGACTGGAAGATAGCAATTTTAAAACAATTTTTCGCTCAAAGAGTAAAAAAGATAGCGTGGGCACTGTCCATGCAGAATTTACATCTCCAACCATCAGAGACTTATTTTTGGTAGCAACAAAGAACTACAACCGACTCAATAAGACAAACCGCTTGAGCACGAGTGTCCTACAAGGTACGGGGCCTGAGAAACCTGTGTACGTCTCCGAGGCTCTAACCACCATGTCGAAAAAGCTTTACTACCTCGGCAGAGAGTTTATAAGAACCAGCACATACGAACAATGTTGGATAGCAAATGGAAAGGTGTATATTCGTGAAAAAGACGGAAAACCCAGTCAGCATATTAAAACCGAAGATGATATTCTGAAATTACGCAAAAAAAAGTGACTAGGCTACAAACTGAAGAACTTTTTATGCATGCAATCCATTTTTGTTATTTATTTATTACCTAATTATAGAACAACTCTAAGCACCTTTATAAAAAACACACATACAGAAATCACTTTTCACTATGTTAACACAATCAAAGTACTCCATTTACTAAAAACAGAATCACACATACTTTTCCGACATAATCAACATACTCATTATTCCATTGCTACAATACACAGTTTAAATTATTTTTATACTCTGGAAGATCCTTTACTAAATTATGCCTTTATCTTATTAGATTTTTTAAAATACATACTTCCTATTACTCTTGTACAAATCAGCATAAAAAGTGACTGCGAAGTTGTAAAATTGAAATTTAAAAGACTCAAAATTCGATAACACACGACAAAACGTACTGAACATTGATAAGATTTCTGTTGCTGATTCTTCCACGTGTATCCTGGAGAATTGCATTCCGCCTAATTTTGTACCCGAACACTCACTGAAAGTACTAAATCAGAACATCAGAAGTATAAATAAAAATTTCACGGAAGTCCTCACTATTATAAGCCGAACAAAAGTGTCTTGGGATATTATTGCACTGACGGAATGTTGGCTCCCCGGTGCACACAGTATACCTAACCTGGTGGGCTATAAGTGCTTTAAAACGGAAAACAATCTAACACAAAACGAAGGCGTGTTAGTCTATGTTCTCGAGGATCTTAAGGTGTCTGTGGATGAACCTGCGATACAGGATGCAAATTGTCTTCAAATAAAAATTGACGAACACACGATTATGTTGTGTATATATCGACCGCCTGGTTATAGAGATATTAACAACTTTCTTCTATCCCTTGACACCGTCCTCAACAATATATCCAGCTACAGACATATTATCATCACCGGTGATCTAAATATAAATATCCACCAACAACATGACGATACAAAGAAAAACAGCTACCTTAATTTACTTGCATCCCACGGTATGCTCCCTGCACACACATTGCCTACAAGACTGCAAGCTTGTCTGGACCACGTTGGCTTAAAGACTGATTTCCCCGCACATGTGCTTGTTGCGTCTTCCTCTGCTACCGATCATGACACAGTCCTTCTGTATCTTGCCAAAAAGATACCTAAACCACGACGAATGAAAACTGTCATTCGGATTGATCACAGACAATTGGATGCAGACATGCAATGTATTGATTTTCAACCTATTTATAACACCCAAAATGCCCACTTGGCTGCAGACTATATGATCAGTGCAATTAAACAGGTCATCGAGTTAAATACAAAAGTGTATAAAGTCCCAAACCGTAAAAAAATTGTTAAAGAATGGATGACTCCCGGCCTTTTACGCTGTATACGGCATAGAGATCGCTTAAACCAAAAATCAAAAAATGAACCAAATAATTTAATCCTTAAAACTACTTACACGAGGTACAGGAATTACTGTAACAAATTAATTAAACAAATCAAAATTACATTTGACAAAGCTTGCATCGCTGATGCGGGAAATGATGCCAAGCAATTATGGACAGCCATTAACACCATTACAAATAGACTTAAAACAAGGGACTACAGAGAAGAACTACTCACTATATCTTCAACACCAGCAGAATCAGTTAATCAAATAAATAATTACTTTGCTAACATTGGAAAAAATCTAGCTGAAAAGATCGAAAACGTGACAACTAGACAACTTTCGCCTATCATTGTCAATACCCCGAACTCCATGGGTCTTCTTCCAACAGATGAGGATGAAGTTGCAGGAATAATCATTGCCCTTCGTAGTGAATGTGCTGCGGGATGGGACCGAATACCTACCACCCTTTTAAAAAAACATATTGCTTTGCTTGTCCCACCACTGACGTACATCTGTAACCTCTCGCTACACACAGGACAATTCCCCAGGTCGTTAAAAAAATCCATCATCCATCCAATCTTCAAGAGTGGGGACAGGGGCAGTGTCAGTAACTATAGACCAATAGCAGTGTTGCCAACACTGTCTAAGGTACTGGAACGGATTATGAACCGCAGACTTATCGACTACTTGTCAAGGAACAATATCCTATCTCCGACCCAATATGGGTTCAGACCTGGAAAGTCAACGTCGGATGCGGTTCATTATCTTACCAATTACATTGTCACCAACCTGGATAATGGCCAAAAAGTCATAGGAATCTTCCTGGATCTTGCCAAGGCCTTTGACACGGTTTCTGTTCCCATGCTTATCAAGAAGATGGAATGCCTTGGAATTAGGGGTACTCCGCTCCGGCTGTTTGAGGACTACCTTAGTGAGCGAACGCAGTGTGTTAAGATTGATGAATATGTTAGTGATGAGCGGTTGGTCTCATACGGAGTGGCTCAGGGTAGCGTCATAGGACCGACCCTCTTCCTCATCTATATAAACGACCTGGGTTTGCTCACTCTCCCAAATGGTAAAGTGATTACGTTTGCAGATGATACTGCCCTCCTATTTAATGCTGACTCATGGAGTGACGTCTATAAATACGCGCAATCTGGGTTTGATATTGTGAGTGATTGGTTGCGGAATAATGTACTCACCCTAAACGCATCAAAAACGCAATATGTAACATTTACAATTACACGCAAAACAGCTCCAAACTTGTCAACACCACACTCGATCATAGCCCACTCCTGTCCTAAACCTCACAATAATACCTGCTCATGCTAACACCTACAAAAAACCGATGAGGTGAAATACCTTGGTGTAATACTGGATAGTCGCCTTCGTTTCCATGAGCATATATCAGCTCTCAGTAATAGGATGCGAAAATTGATCTACGTATTTAAAAACCTATGGTAGCAGATGATAAGTTGAAACGATCTGTTTACTTCGCCCTTGCTCAATCTCTATTGACGTTCTGCATCACATCTTGGGGCGGTGCTCCAAAAAGCACTCTTCTTGAACTAGAAAGAGCCCAAAGGGCAGTACTAAAAGTTTCAATGTTCCTACCGTTCACTTACCCTACCTCTCTCTTATACAAAAAGGCAAAAGTTCTAACGGTGAGACAGTTGTTCATTAAGCAGATAATATTAATGCAGCACAGTATGCTAGTGTATGATCCTATTTTGTCCCGTGGCAAAAGGCGATACAATCCCGCTGAAAAAAGTAAAGTCCAACTTAAAACCCTTTATTCAAAAAGATACTTCTGCTTCTTAGGGCCTTACTTATATAATAACATAAATAAAATCTTATCCATTTTTGAACTACAAAAAATAAAATGTAAAATGAAAGTAACTGCTTGGCTCGCAGACTTAGACTATGATGACACTGAAAGGCTGCTTGTTGTCTTGACATAGATATGGTGTCGGTCACGGATATCCTACAGGGTCTTCTAATGCACATACTCACACACACACACACACATGCACTCATTATCATACACACAAACACATCCATCCACACAATTACTCACTTATATAATATAGGTACTTCCTTATACTCTCCAATTGTTCGACCACAACCGATCATTGTAAGAAACCTAAACTTAATGTAAAATTTAACGGAGGGGATCCTGGTGTCCTGAAACACAGGCTACGTGCCTAGCTTAGGCACCAGTCTCCCACAGTATGAAACCTAATCTTAATATTTATGTGTAAGCTGTAATTTAAAAAAATGTATTGTGGCGAGTAAATAAACGTTTATTATTATTATTTATTGAAAGGTCAATGAACTTTGTCAAAAACATTTTTGCAGATAATTCACAAAATAACCAACACTTACTTTATTTAAAATTAGCAATAAATTTAAGAATATAAACATAAGTATTTTTATTAATAACAAGTCTTTATGTGCTCCAGAAATTGAGATAAAAAATATTTTATAATTTCTAGAAAAAAAATTATATAAAATTTCCTATGTGATGGTCGCATTTTTTTTTACCAACAAAAAATACTTCAGTCCTGTACCTTCCTATTCTGTAAGAATTGAATTTTTATAATGCAGGACTTCAGAGATATAACGATTCTAAGTTTTTTCGAACTTTCTATGGAAATAGGGTTGTCAAAAAAAATGTGTATAGATGCTTTAGATACCATATATCTATTAAGTTAGTTAAATAGGATACTTGTAAGACTGTGTTTGTGTTATTTGTGTATGTTATCACAGTTCCTTACAGTAAAGCATAGTGAAAATATTTCGTTAGCAGATAAATTACTATACCTAGTTAAATCTTTGTGAATTCGTTTTAAGCTTTTGAAGTGGATTTGTTTCACAAAATAGAAAGCCCTATTGCTGTTTTATTTTCCGATAACATTTCATACAAGCCGAATAGGTCAGGCTCTAATAAAAACATACAAAATTATGATGAATTTAAATAATTTTCTATAGATAGAGATAGATAGATAGAGATTACTCTATCTATGCAAAATATTACTTTAGGACAAAGATTTTTTTTTGGATAATTATCACATATAATATAAAACTTAGAAAACTAGGATGACTGTCACTGAAATAAAACCCCGGAATTGAATTGCAATCCTAATTCAAATTTTAAAATTAAATATCTTTGTAGTAGTAGCTATCATGATGAGATGCCTCAGAAAAAAATTAAACCAAATGATAGAAAAATAAAAATCGCCAAAATAGATGAGGCTTTTCTAAATTTTGTAATTAAATTATTATGTAAACCTTTAGAAAACTGGGATGGTTGTCACTAAAGTAAAACCACTGACTTGAGTGTTAATCTGAAACCAAAATTTTAAAAATAAATATGTCGGAAGTTCTCTGTATGAATCGTCTGTTTTTTTTGTGGTAATAATAGTAACTGCAACTTATAATCTAGGATTTTAAAAAAAGCGACCGTTATGATATGCCTCCGAAAAAAAATATAAGCAAAATATAGGAAAACATTATTTTGCTCGAATTAGATTAAGTTTATATATTATTTTAGTAGATATAATATGTTTTTTCTTAGATTATTATCATAAAAATATATAAAGCTTAAAAACTTAATATGACTGCCACTGAAATAATACCACGGACATGAGAGCCAATCCTAATGCAAAATTTTAAGATTCGATATCTTTGAAGTCCTGTGTTTGAAGCGTCTGGTTTTTTTGTGGTTATAGTAGTCACTACTACTTACAATCTGGTATTTAAAAAAAAAGCGACCGCGATGAGATGCATCAGAAAAAAAATAAAACAAAAATATATAGAAAAATTTTTTTGTCCGAAATAGATTAAGTTTATTATATATATCTAAGGATTATACATTAATTTTTTTAAATAATTAAATACCAATTTTTTTATTACAATTCAGATGTATTTTAGGTACTCATTTATTTAAAAAAGTTTAATATCTAATCTTAATATAAACTTTGTCTTTTTCGCCCAAAATTTTTTATTTCTATATTTTTTTTTTCTGAGGCATCTCATCACGGTCGCTTTTTCTTTGAATACCAGATTAAAAGTTTCAGATACCATAACGACTATCAAAAAAACCAAATGCTTCCAACACAGGACTTCAGAGATATTTCATTTTAAAATCTTGGATTGGGATTGCCACCCAAGTCCATGGTTTTATTTCAGTGGCAATCTTCTAATTTTTCTAAAGACTTATGTGTCATAATAATTTATTTACAGATGTAGGTATTTGTATATAATACATCCGAATTGTTATAATAAAACATCCAATGGAAAAAATGCTTAGTTATAGATATAAAGTGGTTTTATAGTTTCTATAGGTATTTATATTTCTATATTTCTCGTTTCTAAATTTCTTTGACTATGCGAAATATTACTTTTGGAGGTGTAATAA
Source organism: Diaphora mendica (assembly GCA_949125395.1). Taxonomy (NCBI): domain Eukaryota; kingdom Metazoa; phylum Arthropoda; class Insecta; order Lepidoptera; family Erebidae; genus Diaphora; species Diaphora mendica. The sequence continues at coordinate 29,970,984 of OX421318.1, forward strand.
TTTTTTCCTTGGATTGTCACATCACATTCAAACTTAAAATCTAGAATGACTATCACTGAAAATAGAAACAGACATGAGTGCCAACCCTAATTCAAAATTTTAAAACTGAATATCTCTGAAGTCCTGCATTTGAAGCATCTGGTTTTTTTTGTGGTAGTTATAGTAACTGCAACTTATAATTTAGCACTTAAAAAAAATGCGACCGTGACTAGATGCCTCAGAAAAAAAATAAAAACCTAATCATAGAAAAAAAATTTTTTCTCCCGAAATAGATGACATTTTTTACTCTTTTTAAATTAAATTAATGCCTGAAATACATCTGAATCTTAATAAAGAATCCTCCTCTTGAAAAAATGTTTTATTATGGAGATAAAGCGTTTTTCTGATTTCTATGGACATTTCTCGATTTTCTAAATTTCTCTAAAACTAATAATAGAAAAATTTTGGGGATTTTAGTAGAAGTGTTGTTTACCTATTACCTATCTAAAACGCAAATAAAATAAGATGTAAAATGTCATCTATTTCGGGAGAAAAAAAATATTTTCTATGATTTGGTTTTTATTTTTTTTCTGAGGCATCTAGTCACAGTCGCATTTTTTTTAAGTGCTAAATTATAAGTTGCAGTTACTATAACTACCACAAATAAAACCAGATGCTTCGAATGCAGGACTTCAGAGATATTCAGTTTTAAAATATTGAATTAGGGTTGGCACTCACGTCTGTTTTTATGTTCAGTGATAGTCATCCTAGATTTTAAGTTTGAATGTGATGGGACAATCCAAGGAAAAAATTATTACACCTCCTAAAATAATATTTCGCATAGTCAAAGAAATTTAGAAACGAGAAATATAAATACCTATAGAAATTATAAAACCACTTTACATCTATAATTAAGCATTTTTTCCATTGGATGTTTTATTATATTAATTCGGATGTATTATATACAAATACATCTGTAAATAAATTATTATGACACATAAGTCTTTAGAAAACCTAGAAGATTGCCACTGAAATAAAACCATGGACTTGGGTGGCAATCCCAATCCAAGATTTTAAAATTAAATATCTCTGAAGTCCTGTGTTGGAAGCATTTGGTTTTTTTGGTAGTCGTTATGGTAACTGAAACTTTTAATCTGGTATTCAAAGAAAAAGCGACCGTGATGAGATGCCTCAGAAAAAAAACAAAAATATAGAAATAAAAAAAATTGGCCGAAAAAGACTAAGTTTATATTAAGATTGGATGTTAAACTTTTTTAAATAAATGAGTACCTAAAATACAGCTGAATTGTAATAAAAAAATTGGTATTGAATTATTTAAAAAAAATAATGTATAATCCTTAGTTTATATATAATAAACTTAATCTATTTCGGACAAAAAAATGTTTTCCTAAAAAATTTTGTTTTATTTTTTTTCTGATGCATCTCATCACGGTCGCTTTTTTTTAAAATACCAGATTGTAAGTAGTAGTGACTACTATTACCACAAAAAAAAAACCAGACGCTTCAAACACAGGACTTCAAAGATATTGAATCTTAAAATTTTGCATTAGGATTGGCTCTCATGTCCGTGGTATTATTTCAGTGGCAGTCATACCAAGTTTTTAAGCTTTATATATTTTTACTAGCTGATCCGGCAAACGTTGTTTTGCCATAAAAAAAAATTGGCGTATAAAAAATAGATGTTGGTTGATTCTCAGACCTACCCGATAAATTTCATAAAAATCGGTCCAGCCGTTTCAGAGGCGTATGGTAACTAACATTGTGACACGAGAATTTTATATATAAGATGATAATAATCTAAGAAAAAACATATTATATCTACTAAAATAATATACAAACTTAATCTAATCAGAGGCGTATGGTAACTAACATTGTGACACGAGAATTTTATATATAAGATGATAATAATCTAAGAAAAAACATATTATATCCACTAAAATAATATACAAACTTAATCTAATTCGGGCAAAAAAATGTTTTCCTATATTTTGCTTATTTTTTTTTCGGAGGCATATCATCACGGTCGCTTTTTTTTTAAATCCTAGATTATAAGTTGCAGTTACTATTATTACCACAAAAAAACAGACGATGCATACAAAGGACTTCCGACATATTTATTTTTAAAATTTTGGTTTCAGATTACCACTCAAGTCCGTGGTTTTATTTTAGTGACAATCACCCCAGTTTTCTAAAGGTTTACAAAATAATTTAATTACAAAATTTTGAAAAGCCTCATCTATTTTGGCGATTTTTATTTTTATATCATTGGGTTTAATTTTTTTTCTGAGGCATCTCATCATGATAGCTACTTACTCCTACAAAGATATTTAATTTAAAAAAATTGAATTAGGATTGCAACTCAAATCCGGGGTTTTATTTCAGTGACAGTCATCCCAGTTTTTTTAAGTTTTATATGGGACAATTATCCAAAAAAAAATTTTATCCTAAATTAATATTTTGCATAGATAGAGATAATATAGAAAATTATTTAAATTCATCATAATTTTGTATGTTTTTATTAGAGCCTGACCTACTCGGCTTGTATGAAATGTTATCGGAAATTAAAAAGAAATGGAGCTTTCTATTTTGTGAAACAATTCCACTTCAAAAGTATAAAACGAATTCACAAAGATTTAACTAGGTATAGTAATTTATCTGCTAACGAAAATTTTTACACTATGCTTTACTGTAAGGAATTGTGATAAGATACACAAATAACACAAACAGTATCCTATTTAACTAACTTAATAGATATATGGTATCTAAAGCATCTATACACATATTTTTTTGACAACCCTATTTCCATAGAAAATTCGAAAAAACTTAGAATCGTTATATCTCTGAAGTCCTGCATTGTAAAAATTCAATTCTTTCAGAATAGGAAGGTACAGGACTGAAGTATTTTTTGTTGGTAAAAAAAAATGCGACCGTCCCATAGGAAATTTTAAATATTATTTTTTCTGAAAATTATAAAATATTTTTTTACTCAATTTCTGGAGCACATAAAGACTTGTTATTAATAAAAATACTTATGTTTATATTCCTTAATTTATTGCTAATTTTAAATAAAGTAAGTGTTGGTTATTTTGTGAATTATCTGCAAAAATGTTTTTGACAAAGTTCATTGACCTTTCAATAAATGCGTTATAGTTTCAAAATTATAAAATATATTTAAAGTCGTGTTTTATATTTAGGTGCATTACAGTTATATGTATACTATTCAGCGATAAAAGAAGGGTGTCCTCAATTGAAGGAAAATAATATACTGTGCGACGTTGTGTGGGTCAGCTAGTTAATAAATAACAAGATACAATTTTAGAGCTATCTTGTTTCAAGTGCAGTCCTAAAGTTCAAATAAAATTGTTATCCATTCATCTAAAGGGAAACTGTAAATTTTGAAGTAATAATAATAATATAAACTTTATTTCTCTCACAAGGTATCAGATCTCCAGGTCCACCCTACGGCCGACAATTTTTTTATTTAAAACACTCAACAAAATTTAATAATATACAAAAACAAAAATAATACTTAAATGCAACTGCACCTCCAAAGAAAATAAAATATAGACTAAGGTACCTAATTCTATTGAAAATAATCATTAATTTAACTAAGGTATGTAGGTTGTGTGTATGTAGTAGTGTAGTGTAAGCCAATTTTTCTCTTGTGTAAGTCTTTTTTGCATTCATGGATTGTCAGTGAATATGATATTTTCATATTATGTAGGTTTTCGAAGCTCCCTTCCTATGGACTTCCTGAGAAATTATACGAATGGGTTACTAGCTTTTTAGCAGATCCTACTAATATTATAAACGCGAAAGTTTGTAGGTATGGATGGATGGATGTTTGTTATTCTTTCATGGGGATGAAACTTTACAGTAATATAGCTTAAACATCAGAATAACACATAGGCTACTATTTGCCGCGATAACCGACATACACGCAGGCGGAGCCGCGGGCAACAACTAGTAGAAGCATAAAGGTCGTAGACGACGGTGAATGCTGGTGTCCCGCAAGGCTGTGTGCTATCGCCTATTTTGTTCCTCCTCCATATCAATGACATGCTGCAAATTAGCGGCATTCATTGTTATGCGGATGACGGCACGGGCGATGCTCTCGATGCCCTAATATTTCTCGGGAAAACATCATTGAGAGTCGAAACAAACTTGTGTCTGAAATTGATTGAGACCTCTTTAGAAAAGGTCTCAGATTGGGGTAGACTCAATTTAGCCACAAAGACACAAATTTTCGCGGTCACACGGTTTGAAGATACGCCCCTATCTGCCACAGCCAACATTGGAATACTTGGTGTCGACATATCGAGTGAAGTACAGTTCCGCTGCTATTTGGAGGATAAGGCTACATTGGACTCGAAAAAGCTTGGCGTGCTTAACAGATCGAGACAGTATTTCACTCCGGCCCACCGCCTCATATGGAATACTGTCCTCATCTTTGGGCGGGGGCACCCCAGTACCAGCTCCTCCCTCTGGACCGCATTCAACGGAGAGCGACACGAATCGTCGACTGCCAAGAAGATTCAATTCGGCTGGATCTTTCGGTAACGGTATTGATGTAGGCATCACTTCTGCTCAATCATCCAGAGTTCGTTGATATAAATCATGAACAATGTAGGGCCAAGAATACTGCCTTGAAGCACGCCATAGGGTATAGACAGCTCGTTACTTCGTTACTAGTCCAGTCCCCTATTTTAAGATATTGCCTTTTACCACTAGATAAGTACCTAGCACACATTATAATAGTACTATTTAAATGAACTAGCGACCCGCCCCGGCTTCGCACGGGTGGATTTCAGATGCCCCCGCCGACGACACGATTCGTGCATTTTAAATCTGTAACATCTTCGAATATATTCATTTAAATTAGTTACTGTAAAAGGCCATTTTGATCTATATTAAATGCATAATGTATTTAATTTACTTAATTGTATGAGGATTAATTCTGTATTGCTTAAGATCACTTCGTAAATAAGCCATTATTTCTCGTAAAAAGAAAGGAATAAAAAATGGTTGTTGTGGGTTATCCCTAAGAGATAGACATATACCGTCGCGGACTTTTTTGTAGTACTTTTTAAGGTGTACAATACTGTAATACATTATTTTGATCTATCTTGTAGGGTGCAACCAGCGTTTGCAATGTAAGCACTAAAAATGTGTTTATTTGCTACATCACATTAGAAACCTCAAAAATTTATAGTGTTTCCATACTATATTATGCATTTATTATACATAAAAACCTTCCTCTTGAATCACTCTATCTATTAAAGAAACGCGCATCAAAATCCGTTGCGTAGTTTTAAAGATTTAAGCAAACAAAGGGATATAGGGACATAGGGACAGAGAAAGCGAAATTGTTTTATACTATTATTATTATATAAATGAATAAAGAATTAGGTATAGACAAGAATTGTCACACAGCAATTTATGAAGAGCCAGTTTATTTTATGCTTTTAGTGTTTCTAAGCAGAGCAGGGAGTTTCTGTTCGATGTTTTTTTGAAGTCGGTTTTTTTTTCATAATTGTTTGATTTGTTGTTGATTTGTATTTTTACATTAACCTATTTGCGAATGCCTGTCAATAACTATGTTGCTATTAATTTTAGATTATAAAAAGTATGTTCTTATGCAGTGAGTATTAAAAAAAATGTAGATCCATCTGTGGGTTTCGAATCTACATTCAATTATTGCGTATTTTTTCTTTTCCTTTTCTAATATAAACCGTGTGCAGGGTGTGGAGCGCGTCGGCGTCCCGGGCGGCGGCGGGGCGGCGCTCAATGGAGGCACGCCGCCCGCGGCCAGCGTGCCGCCGCCCGACCGCCCCGACGAGCCTCCTCGCAAGCGCCCCAAGCTGCCCGCCGTCGACGACGTCGCCGCCCTGCGCCGTCGCATCATCGAGTGCGAGCTTCAGCGCCTGAGGAATCTGCGAGAGAGGTGAGCGCTCGCCTCCGCACCGCGCGCGCCCTGCGCTCCGGCGCGCTACGCTGACCTCGCCTCGTTTTGCAGGTTCACCGAGCAACTGAGCGAGCTGTACTTTCTGCAGGCGGGCGGCAACATGATGGACTACGCGGTGTGGCGCAAGCGGCCGCCCGCGCCGCAGCTGGTGACGTTCCTGGAGGCGCGGCGGCCGGCGGCCGTGAGCGCGCTGCCGCCGCCGGCCGCCGCGCCGCCGCCCGCGCCGTCGCCCGCCGACGAGATGGTGGAGAAGGCCAAGCAGGAGGCCTACGTGGCGTCCCGCGTGGCCGAGCTGGCGCGCGCCGGCCTGTGGGCCGAGCGCCGCCTGCCGCGCGTCATGGAGCCGCCGCGCCCCAAGACGCACTGGGACTACCTGCTGGAGGAGATGGCGTGGCTCGCGCAAGACTTCGCCCACGAGCGCAAGTGGAAAAAGCAGGCAGCAAAAAAAGTATGTATGTCGCCTTAGCATGACCTAATCCTAGAGGCTGCACACTGACACTGCACCATGGACAGTGCAGTGTAGAAATTATTTTAACATTTTAAATTATTTTAAGTGATTACGACACGCAATAAATAATTTAAAAAGTTAAATTTATTTCGAGGAACAAAATTTTTAGAATCCTATCACATCACACTAATATATAAAGGCGAAATTTGTGAGTGTTTGTTACTTCGTCACGGATAAAATACTGAACGGATTTGGATGAAACTTTACAGTAATATAGCTTATACATCAGAATAACACATAGGCTACTATTTGCCGCGATAACCGATATACACGCGGGCGGAGCCGCGGGCAACAGCTAGTTAGCAATAAATATGCATGTAAATCTAAACATATTTAAATATGAAACGAAATGATGATAATCTAAACATACAAAGCATTTTTCAAATGTTGAAACTGGCCTCAAAACAAAATGACCTGTTAGAGTAGCATATATAGGTAATATATGACCTGGTTGACCTATTATGATGTACTAGTAAAGTCCGAGAAATAAAACCACAACTGTTATCTGATCTCGCTTATCTATTAAAATTGCAGGTAAATAAACAATAGCGCGATTCAGGCGAATGGTACAACGCCATCTGTCGATACATGTACTAAATTATAACCCTTTTTTGGTCGTAAACATACCGCCCACCAAGGACATTTAGTGCCAAAATGCAAAAGATCTGTGACATATATGTACGTTGCCTTAAACCTTGCAATTATAAATACATACTTACAAATACATTAATGAGTAATTTAACTATGATGATTAATTGCTTATATAAAAAAAACTTACAAACTAACTTATAAATACATATATACTTAGTCTTGCCATAAATATTGTTACAAAGTTTTTTTTTTTGTTGTAAGCAACATTTATTACTATTACAGTGTGTTAGTTTAATACATTAATATAAAACCATTAAAAATATATAAAGCTTATTCAAAGTGGTCTCCACTGGCTGCAATACAGTCCTTTAAACATTGAGGTCAGTTATCAATAGCAGCACGCACTCTTTCTATGGGAAAATTCTTCACTGCCAATTGTATGGATTGTTTTAGGGACTCAAAACGATTACTCCATCCCTTACTCCTTTATGGTCAGATTTAGAGAGCTAGCCTTACTCTCTAAAAATAACAATAAATCATAATCCAGTTGATTAAAATCACGACAAGATGACGGCCAGTCTTCAGCTCTGATGAAGTCTGGAACATTCGTTTCTAACCAAGATTGGGTGGACTTTCACTGGCAGATAGCTGATGATATAAAGAGTAACTTAGGCTACTTTTTTTAAAACTAGCTTCAACCCGCGGTTCTTGTTATACCGCGGGGCCCAGCCAGTCACCTATAAAAAACAAGATGGTACCTGGGCAAAAGGTGACAGGCATAAAGCCCACTTTAAAAGATCACTTTAAAGCGGTGACTTTTAGATCTCATTTCTCTCTAAAGCAAGGTTTAATGTAACCTTTTTGTTAAGCCATGTTTTTAAAACAATGTGTTACACATTTAATTTAATCAATTTATGACTTTGTTATCTTTCAGTGTGCTCGAGCTGTACAAAAATATTTTCAAGATAAGGCAGCGGCAGCACAAAAAGCGGAAAAAGCACAAGAACTGCAACTTAAAAAAATAGCTGCATTTGCTGCAAGAGAAATACGAACATTTTGGTCTAACGTAGAAAAGGTAATGACACTTCAAATATCGATGTTGTTGTCTTCAATGCCGCCTGCTATTTGCAAGCAGGTGTTACATGACTGCTTTTTTTTATTAAAATTTAAAAAATATAACCATCGTCTTCGCCTTCGACAGCTGGTGGAGTGGAAGCGCGTGAGAAGAGTGGAGCGCGCCCGCAAGGAGGCCTTGGATGAGCAATTGAGTTACATCGTGGACAAGACCGAGCGCTACTCGCGACAGCTCGCCGCCAACCTGCACGCGCCCGTCGCCGCGCCCGCCCTCGACACTCCGCCCTCCGACGAGGAGTTCCAACCGCGCGACGACTCCGACGACGACGAGGAGACCATCGCCGCCGCCGAACGGGAGGTGCAGCACGAGCCCGACGAGATCGAGGAGCTGCGGCGCGACTCCCACCTGGCGCTCGGCGACCTGCTGCCGCCCGGCTACCTCGCCGCGTCGCCGCCGCCGTCCGACTACGGGCCCGACGAGGACGAGTCCGCCGACGACGAGAGCACGATCGAGGCGCAGGAGAACTTGGAGCACGAGCGTAACCGCGGCGCCGAGCCCGCAGACGAGCTCGAGGTGCTGCGGCGCGACGCCGACGTCGGCCTCGACGAGCTGCGCCGACGGTACGCCGCGCCGCCGCCCGCGTCCGACCGCAGCGGCGCCTCGTCCGCCACCCCCTCCGACTCGTCGTCCGACGCGGAGGACGCCGCGAGCGACAGCACGGCCATGTCGGACGCGCTCGAGGCGCTCATGGAGGAGGCGCCGGCGGGGGCGGGGGCGGAGGCGGAGGCGGAGGGCGGGTCGCGGCGCGTGGAGGCGGCGGCGTCGCTGGCGGCGTCGCTGCAGCCCACGGGCACGACGCTGTCGGAGACGGCGGTGGGCACGCCGGTGCCGCGCCTGCTGCGCCACGCGCTGCGCGAGTACCAGCACGTGGGGCTGCACTGGCTCGCCACCATGTACGCGCGCGGTCTCAACGGCATCCTGGCCGACGAGATGGGGCTGGGCAAGACGGTGCAGACCATCGCGCTGCTGGCGCACCTGGCGCTGGAGCGCCACGACTGGGGCCCGCACCTCGTGGTGGCGCCCACCTCCGTCGTGCTCAACTGGGAGATGGAGTTCAAGAAGTGGTGCCCCGCCTTCAAGATACTCACCTACTACGGCACGATAAAGGAGCGCAAAATGAAACGTGTGGGTTGGACTAAAGCGAACTCGTTCCATGTGTGTATCACCTCGTACAAACTAGTAGTGCAGGATCATCAAAGTTTTCGTAGGAAACGGTGGAAATATCTAATACTCGACGAAGCGCAGAACATTAAAAATTTCAAATCTCAAAGGTGGCAGATGTTATTGAACTTTCAAACGGAGAGGTGAGTGCAGTAGCGGTGATTCTATTTAAAATCAGAATTGTACATAGACAGTGCAAAAAGTTATCTAGTTAAATACGATTCATTTCTAGATTGAGTACCGTATTGAATTTATATTGTATTGCATGTTTAGTGAATCTTTTTGTATGTTCGTAAGGCGGCTGTTGCTGACGGGTACGCCGCTTCAAAACAGCTTGCTCGAGCTGTGGTCGCTCATGCATTTCCTCATGCCTGACGTGTTCGCGTCGCACTCGGAATTTCGGGAGTGGTTCAGCGAGGTGGGCGGCATCGCCGAGGGCTCCGCGCGCTACAACGAGGCGCTCGTGCGCCGCCTGCACGAGGTGCTGCGCCCCTTCCTGCTGCGCCGCCTCAAGCTGGACGTGGAGCGCCAGATGCCGCGCAAGTACGAGCACGTGCTCATGTGCCGCCTCTCCAAGCGCCAGCGCTTCCTCTACGACGACTTCATGGCGCGCGCCAAGTGAGTATCGCGGCCCTCGCATAGTACCGTGTCTCTCGTCGCTGTCGTCTGACCCGCGGCCGTTCTTCTCCCGCAGGACTCGCGAGAGCCTCGCGTCCGGCAATCTGCTCAGCGTCATCAACGTGCTGATGCAGCTTAGGAAGGTGTGCAACCACCCCGACCTGTTCGAGCCGCGGCCCGTGTCGTCGCCGCTGCAGCTGGCGGCGCTGCGCTACTGCGTGCCCGCGCTCGCGCTGGACGCGGGCGTGGCCGAGCGCGAGGAGCTGGTGGCGCGCCTCGGCGGGGACCTCGCCACGCTCGAGGCGGAGGGCGCCGGCGCCTTCGCGGCGCATCGCGCGCGCCACTTGGCGCCGCCGCGCCGTCTCGTCGAGGAGATCACCGAGCTCAAGCGGCGCGCCGCCCCTCCGCGACCGCCGCCCGCGTCCCTTCGACTGCACCTGCGCCTGGTGCCGCGCGCTCCCCCGCGACTCGCCGCCCCTCCGCCGCTCCCGCCGCCGGTGACGCTGTCGGCGCCGGGCCGGGCCGCCGCCGCGCCTGCGAGCGACGGTGCGGCGGCGGGCGGGGGCGGCGCGGCGGTGCCGGCGGCGCGGCTGGAGGCGCGGCGGCGCGCGTGCCTGCGGCGGCTGGCGAGCGCCAACGAGCGGCGCTGCTGGCGCCTGCCGCTGTTCGGCGCGGACCTGCGCGCGGCGGTGCGCGCCCACGCCCCGGCGCTGCCGCCGCGGGACCTGGCCGACCTGCTGGACGAGTTGCATCCTCTCATCGACAGGTTTGGCATCTCTTTATGCTTTCTCATAATGATGATGATGATGATGAAATAATTCTATCATTTAACAATATATGGCGTAGAAATATGAACAATTTGTTGTCGGTAACACAAGGAAATTACAGAAAGTTAAGTCACCAACAGTGTTAAGTGTTGTTCGGTGGAGAGTCGGCTCAACGGCTCGGTGTGTGGCGTGTGGTGTGTGGTGTATACTGTATAGTGCGTGTATGGGTGCGCAGGTTCTGCGTGTGCTGGGCGAGCGCGCGCGCCGCCGCCCCCGCGCTGCTGGCGGGCGCGGGGCCGGGCGCGCGCGAGTGGCGGCGCCGCGCCGGGCTGGCCGAGCGCGCCGCCGCCCCGCCCGCGCGCGCCGCGCTCAAGCTGCTGCACGCGCCCGCCGCCAAGCACGCCGTGGCCTTCCCGCACCCGGAGCTGCTGCAGTACGACTGCGGTGAGTCGACCCTGCACTCTACTCACCGATACTTGTTGCTGCCCTATACACTATTTCGATTCACACCGATAGGGTAGTTGCCGCCTTAGTCGAATCGGCTACTTTTTATCGTCTGTCAAAACGATAACTTGTATGAAAAATTTACTAAAAACCAACGTTGTGACATCACGGTTTTAGAATACTCGATCGAGCAATATATTTCAATGTTTATTTGATTAAAATTTGTAATAAAAATTAAAAGCTGTAATAATTATATTTTCCGAAATGTATTCTAATATTCGTTTTAACGAAGGAGACATTGGTATTTACGATATAGTCGACTACCCTATTGTGTTACATTTTGTGATATTATGGTAAACCACTGTCACTTCCGAACGATACTAGATGTTAGTTTCGACCGAATTTAAGTAAATATATCTTTTGATGATCACATCGATACTGACGTTGCGATCTAAACCTGCAGTAGTAATGAATGTGCGACTGCTGTGCGCGAGGTCTCGAGTTCGATTCCCGGGGTCAGACCAAATATTTATACGATCTGTAAATATTGGTTTTGAAGTTTGAACGTTTCCTATGTATAATATGTATGTATTTACAAAAAAAGTATATAAATATTTATATCAGTTATTTCGTACCACGAAGCAAATACAAAGAGGAGATGCCCTAATGAAATTTTTGTATGAAACAATGCGTGACAATTTGCGGGGGTGAGGGGGGGTTACTTTGCCCTTTGCCATCTACCAATCAATAGCAAAACTACTTGCATCGTTACATGTTGATGTTGCTATGTAGTTTAGCTATTTGACACTAAGCGTACGATGTAAGGGACATACAGGGACGTACTCAGAATTTTCTTATCAGGTAGTTATTTTTTTAAAGTCAATTTTGTAAATCATTTTGATGCATGTATCGCAAAAATATTATTAGTAAGAAACATCGTACATAATATCTGTACTAATATATTCTATACTAATATATGAAGCGTAAGAGTTTGTTTGTTTGAACGCGCTAATCTCAGGAACTACTGGTCCGATTTGAAAAAAAAAATGTGAAACTTTTATTTTAAAAATTTTTATTTAAAAAAAAATAAAAATGTGTCAGTATTAGATAGTCCATTTATTGAGGAAGGCTATAGGCTAATGTTATAAGTAACGATTCCAACCTCGTATAAATGCCTCATTTGTTTAAATCTTAATAATTACTAGGCATACAATAAAATATATTATAATCTTATAATTCAATTGGTGATTTTATAAACAAGTAAATAGTTGATTCATATTAATATCTTGGCGCCTTCCGCTTGTCAGCTTCCGGCGCGACTTATATCTCATATCAAATCTTTAATGTTACACAATCCTGTATTATCAAATAATAATTGTATGCTAATGATCATTAGAATATTTATGGTAAACAATATTTGATATGATCTACTAAATATGTGAATTTAGTATTGAATTGGGTCAAGCCTCTCAAATACTATAAAAATACCTTCGTTCTAGTAATTTCACGCATTCATATCCCAAACGTTCTACTTGGTGCTAATCGACCGTTACACTATATATCATCACGCTTAGAGCAATAGAAGTGGAGCACCAATGAAGAATGTTGCGTGGGTCAGCTAGTATAGTATAAAAGTGAAAGTTTGTGTGTTCTTTATATCTTCCCCGTAACCTTAGTATGTATTTGATTTATTACTTATTTAAATATGTCACCGTAAGATTATAAAAACCGTTAGATTATAATCTACCTAGCGAGATTGCCAACTATCGATGTGATATACTACTTACGCGCGTCAAATTGTCAACTTTCCCTGATTATTCGGTTTTATAGTAGGCCGATCAATGCCCATAGAGATAGTTTAGGTTATTACTTCTTTGATTAATCACAAATTATTTTTTCTGCCACAGCAACTTTATATAACTAATCCTAAAGCTGTGAGGTATTTTCAACATGAAATCAATTTACAATCACAGAAATACTTTACATTTGGCATCAGAGACAAATTAACAAACAAATATGGCGGCGCGGGGACATATGCTGTTCAACCAATCAGCGCGCGACTTGCGATTCGTAGATACCATTTTACAATCTCGCGAGATAGATTACAATCAAACGGTTTTGAAAATCTGACGGTAACATATATATTAAAGAGAGAGAACAAAAACAAAGAAATATAGTACAACAACAAACACATACAATAAAGAGAACAATAACATACAAGTAGGAGTATAATACAAAAAAATAAATGTTTCTACAAATTAGTTTTTCATTTATTATATTTTCAAATTCTTCAGTTTTCGTTTGATTAATTTCGTTGTGGGTTCCGAGAAAGTTTAATTTTCCTGGGATTCCTGGGATAGAATTTTAGTTAATTATAAAACCTATCAAATAATCAGTATAAGTAAAATTTGTTTCATTTTAAAGTACTTTAAATTCTATATTAATATAGATATAATTTGAATATAGATAAAACATTTAATTCTAATTACGACCCTGTCTCTTTGTTCTGTTGATGTTTGTTTTCCTAGTTGACGATAGACGTCAGTGTTCACAAAATGATTACAAAAAATAAAATACTTTTTCGATTAAAAATTCTTTAGGCAAGAATGCAGAACATATTTCAATATTTTTTTATAATTTACTTTATAAATACTCAGCTCTACGAACCTTTGTATTTTTATTTCCCATCACACAAAGTTTTTCCATCTAGTGGCGAATAGATTTAACTATATTTCAACAACACACTGAGAGATTTTTCTGGAACTATTTTAAGAAATTAAGTATAAAATTACTTACAAATGAAATATTATGCCATTCATGGCACCAGAACGTCTATCCAAGTTATTTGTACAAGATAAAACACAACACTTAATCTTTTACTTAATTGTACCGAGAATATTCAAGGATTGCGATTTTTCGATAAAGTTCTAGAACATTGACGTTGACAGTCTAATTTGTAAGTCGCGATAACTGCGATGACGTCGGGACCTGTATTTTGTCACGGGACCTATGCGCTTATGCCATCTCCTCTTTGTATTTGCTTCGTGTTTCGTACCCGTAACACAGCCTCTGCTTAGTTTGGAACTAGACGGCGTTGTGTGTTAGATGTCCGAAATATTTATTGTTGTCTCTGTAAAAGGATGTGAAACATATCGGGTGTCGTGTATCGCAGGTAAGCTGCAGACCCTGGACGGGCTGCTGCGGCGGCTGAAGGCGGGCGGGCACCGCGTGCTGATCTTCACGCAGATGACGCGCGTGCTGGACGTGCTGGAGGCCTTCCTGTCGCTGCACGGGCACGCGTACCTGCGGCTGGACGGCGCCACGCGCGTGGACCGGCGCCAGCCGCTCGTGGACCGGTTCAACGCCGACGCGCGCGTGTTCGCCTTCATCCTGTCCACGCGCAGCGGCGGCGTGGGGCTCAACCTCACGGGCGCCGACTCCGTCGTGTTCTACGACTCGGACTGGAACCCCACCATGGACGCGCAGGCGCAGGACCGCTGCCACCGCATCGGCCAGACGCGCGACGTGCACGTGTACCGCCTCGTCACGGCCGCCACCGTGGAGGAGAACATCCTGCGCAAGGCCGAGCAGAAGCGCGCGCTCGGCCACCTGGCCATCGAGGGCGGCCACTTCACCACCTCCTACCTGCGCGGGGTAACCGCATTATATACCGCATGCTCAGATATATCATTAACTCGACTTCACAATACTCACAGGAGGGTAGGAAACACAAAAGATACAGTTTAGAAAGCTGAAAAGACAGAATAAAAATCGGCTCTGTCCACTAGGATCCCCTGTTAAGATCCGCTAAGCCATCATTTATTTATTGTTTTCATTTTGATCTCTTGGGGATTACTCGACAATACAGGACATGTTGTGGCATCTGTTGTGTCAATCTATGATTTTTAACTATAGCTTCAATTTGACGTTCATAAATGTCACTTAGTGTCTTGGTTGATTATATGAATTAGAATTTTTTATAAGCATAACATACAGTAGGATCTCCTGCCCTATAAAATAACACTGACAAAATAATAAATCGACGATTAGTTTTAGATTTTGGGTTCTAACATTATAATTGTTAGGGTACAGTGACATCGGATAGTATTCAGATAAATCAGTAGATATATCTGTAATATGACAGTTGTTTTTAATTAGAAATGAATAAAAATAAAATTTTGTAAAATTTAGGATCATATGAAATTGTTTATGAGCGCTCATACAGTCGATTTCATTCGAAACGTTGGATTTTAAATATGAGTCCGCAGGACTCAAGCGCACTCAACATAATTATGATCTTTCGAACTAATCCGTTCGTATTTGTCGCAGTCTAACATCAAGGAGCTCTTCGGGGCGGAAGCTACGGACGGCGCGGAGGCGAGCTGCGCACCGGAAGCGGGAGCCGGCGTCGAGCTCGAGTCCGCCCTCGCGGCCGCCGAAGACGAGGCCGACGCCGCCGCCGCCCAGGCCGCGCGCGCCGAGGCCCAGGGCGACCTCGCCGAGTTCGACGAGACTCTGCCGCTCGAGGACGAGCCGCGCGCGCGGCCCGCCGACCCCGACGATCTCGCCGCTCTCATGAACCAGGTGAGCGCCGGCGCCCAGCCCGCCGCGGCGTCTCTGTCGAACCGCACTGACCGCTCCGTGTCCGCAGTTGTCGCCGATCGAGAAGTACGCGATGCGGCTGGTGGAGAGCAGCGAGGCGGCCACGGCGGCGGAGCGCGACGCGCTGGGCGAGATGCGGCGCCAGCTGCGCGAGTGGGAGGAGGCGCGGCGCCAGCTGCGCAGCGAGTCGCCCGGCGCCGCGCCCGCCGCGCCCGCCACGCCCGAGCTCACGTACGCGCGCGAGGAGGCGCGCGCCAAGGTGCGTGCGGGGCGCCGCAGGGGCGGGGGGGGCGCGGGGGGCGAGGCGGTGCGCACGCGCTCGCGCGGCACGGTGCACATCAACCTGTGGACGCTGGACGAGCGCGGCGAGGGCGCGCGCCGCCGCCTGCGCAACGGGACGCTGGACGCGTGGCTCGCCACTTCGCGCGAGGAGAACGATAATAAATGATTCGATCGATGCTCGTGCGTTTTATATTTCTGACGTTCGACGTTCGGTGCCGCTCGGTGTTCGTCCGTAAATGCTTGACCCGCGGGAGCCGGCACGATGCGGCACCGATGCGAACGTCAGGGATGTACCGCGCGCAAGCATTTACGAGCGAACTCCAGCGTCCCTACCCTACCCCGACTCTCATGACTCACTCACGCCCTTCGCACACGACTCGTAAGCGTATCGTTACGACGCAACGCGTACGAGACCTGCGGTGTTCTACAAACGGATCGTCGAGTCGACGTATCGTTTTGTAAGATCTCAATTGAAATCATGGCGCCAACCAGATGTGTTGGATGAATAAAAATTTATCATCAGTGTAATAATTAATGATCAGTAAAATTTTAACGCTTGCTTTTTTACGGCTTAAAAATATATCGTATCGTAATGAAAATAAACACCTACGATTCGCTGCAGCACCGCTTCGTGTGCTGACTTCTTTGAACATGTATAATTATGTAGAACGCGCTCGTATTGCTTTCATCCTACGCGCGTATAATATACGACGCCGTGTGCGAAGGGCCTTAGTGAACAGCTCCGAGCCTTAAACCGAGTATCCACAGAACAATTTATTTAGCCGATCAAATCACGATGGACCTAAAATCTTCATCGAGCTAAATACAACAATAAAATTAACCACGACACTAAACAACATTTCTACAAAAAACAGCTCCGACTGTCTATTTACGAGGCGATGCGCCCCTTTTCATTCGTAATAACTAATATTTCGACTGTTCTAGATCGAAAACTATCCAACAGTGACATGACATTTCAAAATGTCAAACCAAGAAATGACAAACTATAATGTTGCCATTACAATTAAATTTATATTAGGTACGTTTGGTTTCAAACAGTAAAATCTAGAGTGGTGTTACTCTGAGGGGCTTGTGTTTATTTTCATTATTTCATTCCAAGAGAGGAAAAGTTAGTTAATTTTCCCAGTACTTCCCGAGTGTCATAACTCGGTGCATTCGTGGGCCACTGCTGTTGGTTCGAATGCACAGGAGTTAGAGTAGCGGCCGTGTGGGAGGGATTAATCACGCCAGGACGTACGTAGGTTTAGCTGTCGGCTTTGCGTAGCAGTTCGGTTTGTACTCCTTAGGTTTTGTACATTACACCGTACAATAGAGCGGTGAGTAGAAGTAAGGATGCTGTGCTGGTGAGGGGCAGAAGTGTGCTCGCTCCGTATGTCCCGAGCTAATCGATCAGTCGCCGTGTGACGACTTCATGTGCTCTTCCGGATATGGCTAATTCTGTATTTGACCACTTCTTGTTACGCCTAGTAAAGACAGCTTGTTTTTGACCACTTCGTGTTATGACTTTCTCAAGTGCAGTCACAACAACAATAATCCGCACTACCTTAAGACAAATGTGGTGCTATCAGCGATACTCGAGAACCAAAAAAAAAAAACAAAAGAATAACCAATTCGGTTGGAACGAAGTTCCTTATGGCGCGTTGCGAAAGGGTGCTAGACGGATTAAGACCAAAAGTTGTAGCGACAATTTTCGTTGTAACGACACAACGACACTTTTAACATTGAGTTGACGTCATAGTGCTGGATACTCAACGTTAAATATAACAAACTGATTGCCAACGTCCATACCATGTTGAATACACCGGTTCTCGTCCGATCACCGAAGTTAAGCAACATCGGGCGTGGTTAGTACTTGGATGGGTGACCGCCTGGGAATACCACGTGATGTTGGCTTTTTGCATTTATTTACAAAAAATATATTGTTATAGTATATTTGTAAAGTTTGATTATTTCTAAAATAATTTGAGTATTTTATGCGCATTTTTATTAGTAGTAGCATATCATATATACAACATATATATATATGTCGGAGACACAAGAATAAACGAGAACATGAATCACAGATACAGCCAATCTGGACTATAGCCAAACACTAATCACTTCTAAACGGATATGAATTAACTTAAACACCATCAGCAACCCCCACGAGGGGGTTGGGGCAACGCTCACTCCACCGCGGTGCCCTGTGGAATTCGCCACCTAGGCTAGTAATTCCCCCACTGATAAATATAGCCTCGTACACACGATATAAAACACAGAGATACCGACTCATGGAACCGTTCGATTGTGGCAAATGTTTATAACACTTTTATTATTCGGATACCCTCATTCCGACACGGCCGTCCTGACATATTACACGTCCTCGTGTGATGTTGAAGGCATCATCATCATCGTTATCCGCAGAAAAGAAAGAGATATTTTTGTATTGTTCGGCCACTCCTGACCAAGGACATTGGGTACATTATTACATTTTATCTTCTGTGGAACAACTTCATTTAGGACATTTTCATAAAATAATAGGCTCGTTACACATTTTTGGATTATTAACAATATCTAGATGGCCTCTTATTCTACCAATTTCACTATTCAATGGCCACCTCGCCTTTCAGTGGCCACCTCGCCTTTCAATGGCCACCTCGTACGAATTTCGAGCGGAGGGTAGTTCGACCGCTCGCCGCGACCGACGATCCGTTACACACTCAAACATTCTGGGCAAATGAGATACAGATCCCACTTCTGATGTCGGAGACACAAGAATAAACGAGAACATGAATCACAGATACAGCCAATCTGGACTATAGCCAAACACTAATCACTTCTAAACGGATATGAATTAACTTAAACACCATCAGCAACCCCCACGAGGGGGTTGGGGCAACGCTCACTCCACCGCGGTGCCCTGTGGAATTCGCCACCTAGGCTAGTAATTCCCCCACTGATAAATATAGCCTCGTACACACGATATAAAACACAGAGATACCGACTCATGGAACCGTTCGATTGTGGCAAATGTTTGTAACACTTTTATTATTCGGATACCCTCATTCCGACATATATATAAACTTCGTTCCATCCGGGTGTCCCTTGACACCTCGCAAGTTTTTTTTAAGCTATTGCATAGCTTTTATCGCGGGCTTTGGGGCCTTTGTGCAGAAATTCCGTAACGTAACAAAAAAAACCTGACACCCGGAGCTCGCACGGATCGAGACGAGCTGCTCCGAACGACGAATCAACGAATCTGTCCGAACGATGAATCGACGAATGTTGACAGAGACAGTAACGAATTTGTGTCACTGTCACGCACGAACATACTGCTTAAAAAAATATATAATTGCATAAGTTGATAAAAAATGCTATGCAATAGCTTTACCGCGGCAGTCCCCGAGTGCCACACGTATTTATTTATTTTTTAACTTTCGTTACGGCATAAGCAATGTTCTTTGGAAGGAAAAACTCGTAATAAAATAAGATTACTGATATTGATTTAAATAAAAAACAAAACGCTTATAAAAAAACTAAAACCCAACTACGACAAAACGTTGCCAAACGACGAAAAATTATGAAACAAATTTGAAAAGTCGTAGTCACGCGTTGTTATATGTTAGGGCCCAGACAGACGACGCGAAAATTTTCTTGCGGCGCCGCGCGTTGGCCGCGTACTTGTTTCTTTTTATAGCAATTTAAACTTTATTGACTAGTCCACAACGTACAAATTCTTAGTAGTGACCAAACCACGCGGCGTGCACGCGGCGGCCGCGAGGCAGCCTAATATTGCCCGCGCGACGTTGACACGTCAATCTTGCTTGAATTTTCTTTGTGTTGTCGGTACAAATAATATGTATGTAATTATATTCGCTGCGCGCCTGTGTGGTCCACCAGGACCCCTGCTGGTTGATCGCGCAACCGCCGCGTTGCGGTCACACGTGTCATATGAACGCGCCCTTATAGTATTAATTTCATTGCAAAGTATATTTTAAATACCATAGAAATAGCCATATCCGGCAGAGCACATTTAGACAAATTAGTGCTGCTAGCTAATAACCTACTAAAAGTAGTATTTGTAGTAGGCTAGTAAAAAGTGTAAAAACACTCATTTATTTTAAAAAAAAACTTGAGTATTTGTCCCTTTATCGGAGTAGTAAACGATTACAGATCACCTAGTTAGGACGCCTGTAGATCATGAACATACTTTGCTCCTAAGTAAACGACAGTATCTCAACGATACAAGCTTCGTTCGTCTGATTTTTGGGAAGTTTGTTTAGGAAGGTTACGAGGTTCTTACCTGTTACAAAATTGAAAAGAGCCATGGGTGAAGTGATGCACGCGAATAAATTTATCTATATACAAGAAAGAAATTTAAAATATTTCTTTTTAGAAAAGATTTTTTTTTTTCACATTATTGTATTGTCATCGGTCCTTGACCCGTGTGCAAATTTTTAAGTTAATCAGACTCCTAGAAGTAGGTAAAAATGAAGTTAAAAGATTTTGTTACATTCATACATAGAGGTAAAGCTAATAAAAGCGTGTCAAAAAAGATTTTGTAACGTATAAATGTAACTAACTGACCCGGCGAACTTCGTACCGCCATATTTACATATCTGTCTCAGCTTCCCACAGGCAGTGTACAGTCGCGGACAAAAAAAAACTTTTCCCGTTACCTTTTTTTTTCTTTCTAGCAAAAAAGAATGAAAGAAATCGGACTATGTGTTATTGAATTACAACTAAGTACATATTTTGACTTTCATCCCCTCTCTTCAAGAAACCGTGCTGAATTTCGGGATAAAAAGTATCCTATGTCCTACCTCGTAGTATGAACTCAAATCATGCCAAGTTTCATTTGAATCCATTCAGTAGTTTCAGCGTGATGTGCGGCCAAGATACAGACAGAAAGACGAAAAAAAACAGTTTTGGCTTCAGTATCGATTATAGAGAGCCCTCCAAAAATATTTTTCAAAATATCTTTAATGTACAGAATTGGACCTGTTACATTTTTATTATAATTGTTTACGAAAATTTTAAATCTCATTGTCTGGTCTACGAGAAATTAAACAAGCGGTCAACTTTCCGTTTTCAAATAAACTTTGAAAACAATAATAGACAGGTATGAAGTTGCCGTTCTGCATACACTGCTCACATTAAAAACAACATGTTTGTTTGGCTCACTCGCTCCGTTCACTCGGCCGACCCAAAGTGTGTTTTGTCTTGGCTATCAATTCTAATTTGTTTTGTTTTAAAAACATGAAATTACTTTTTCAAAATTAGTCATTTGTTTATACAATAATTAATTATAGTCCGGGATCCCCGAAACAAATTTTACAAGTTCTTACTATCAAACTAAGTTTTCGTGAGTGGCTTCATTTTGATGAGGGACCCTGAGGGGATGACTGTTAAATTATATTGATATAATTTAACAGTCACATTGTCCTACAAATTGTGTGGTATGTTATCCCAGTCCTACGCTCAAAAGTTTTTTATCCCTGCTACCCCTTTTAGCTTCCACAATCGTCAATTTTTGTAAGGTGAAAGGTCTCATCAAAATGAAGACATTCACGAAAAATTAGCTTGATAGTAATAACTTGTAAAATTTGTTCCGGGGATCCCGGACTATTAATAGTGGCGGCCACATTTTGATTGCCACCTCGGCAAAAATATAATCCTTACTGATATAAAAAATTGGAAAGTATCTCATCTGTTTGTGTATTACGCTTTCGTGGCTTGTCAACAACAACAAACAGTCTGGACTTGCGCAAATATACTTGAACGTGTGTCGGCCTATAAATCGTTCTGAGAATACTCGAATTAAGTGAGAACAGATCCCACTCGACTCTCACACGCGGTTACCTCGATGACTGTGTTACATCTGCAATAATGTGAATGATTATAGGGGTGTAGACGATTTTTTATACATAATAATTTATGATCTAAAAATAAATAATATTTAAAATTTCCCGCTAAAACAATAAGTTCTGTGCTGCTGTGCTCATGGTGTTGACCAATCGTTGACAAATCTGCCCCCGATAACCAAGACTATGCTTGTGTAAACCCTTATATTTCCCATAATCGACTATGGTGACGTGTGATATGACCTGAATGCAGATCTTTTCGATAACCTAGACCGTCTGTTTTATAACTGCATTCGATGCGTTTTTAATCTTCGTAAGTATGATTATGGTTCCTTTTCCGCTCGCAACTCAATTGGCTATTGGCTTACGACGAGAACAACGAGGTCTGAGGTCTCACTTTCTTGTACTCAATTTTAAATAACCCATTTTCACCAATATATACATAATCTCCTACTTCTACTATAAGATTAAGTTCATGCGTATAACTTTAGAGGACTAAATGACGCGTTTCCGTTACGTCAACTACCTTCTAACGATGTATATTTTATAACACTGAACGATCGGAGGCTAGCTATTTACGACGAGTACATCTTTCGCAGGTGTGGGTGAGCGTCACCGGGCCTCACGAGCGCATGCCGGTGAGTACACGAGTCGGTCGATCTCGTCGCGACCGTCGCCCCAGTTCGGTCCGTCCTAACCGCCCTCGTTCTCCTCAGATGTGGTGCCCGCCGACCCCTCCGTCCGGCGACGGCGACGTGTACTGCGAGAGCTGGGCGCGCGCGCTCTACCGCCGCGGCGCCGCCGCCGACGCGCTGCTGCCCGCCGTGCACCGCCGCGAGCCCCGCGCCGCCCGCTCCCCGCGCCGCGCTCGTCCCCCGCCGCGCGCCGCCCACGCGCCGCTCTCGCTGTTCGAGCGCTGCGGGCCTCGCGCGCGCGCCCGCCGCCCCGCGCCGCCCGCCGCGCACCCGCACCCGCACGCGCCCGCGCCCGACTGGGCCGCCGGCGAGGACGCCGCCCTGCGCCGCGCGCTGCGCCTGCAGCGCCTGCCCGCCGAGCCGCCCGCCGCGCGAGCGCCCAACTGGGAGTGGGCCGCCGAGCTGGTGGGCGAGGCCGCGCGCGCCTACCGCTCGCCGCGCGCCTGCCGCGAGCGCCACGACGCGCTCGCCGACCCCGAGCGCGCGCGCCGCCGCCACCGCCGCCCGCCCGCCGCGCGCCGCCGCGCCGACGACGACGCGCCGCGCCCGCCGCTGGCGCGCCTCGAGGCCATGCGCGACGCCGCCGAGCGCCGCCGCGCCGCGCCCAAGCGCCGCCTGGACGAGCCGCACCACCACAACCCCAAGCACGCGGCGCTGCTCGTGGAGCACGGCGTGGAGCTGGACGCGCCGCCCACGCCCATGGAGGTGGCGTCGCGCCGCGCCGAGCGCATCGCCAAGGAGAAGCAGAAGGCGGGCGCGGCCGGCGGGTCGGGCGCGGGCGCGGCGCAGCGCGTGGTGGTGGCGGCCGGCAAGGCGGAGCTGGCGCGGCGCGCGCGCCCGCCCGGGGACGCGCCCGCCGCCGCGCCGCCCGCCGCGCAGCTGCTGTACCGCCAGCAGACGTTCCCCGCTCGCCATCTCAAGATCCTTCACCAGGCGACCGCCACACACGTTCAGGTGAGCGCGACCGCTTGTCGTACCCGTCAGAATGAGACTCCGGCGGATAGATCTTTTTTGATCGATTTTAAAGTTCCATTTATTTTTGTAGTAAAAATATATTCTAAGCGTTCGCGACTGGCGTAACGGTATAGTCGATCGCGGTAAAGGGCGTAAAAAAAGTAATATCTCGCATGTGACAGGCGCCGGCGACGAGCTCAGCCGCGCCGACCGAGGGCGCGCCCGCGCTGCGCAAGCTGCAGCTGCAGCAGCTCGCCCTGCGCCGCGCCGCGCCCGCCGCAGCGCCCGCCCCCCACGCGCCGCACGCCCCCCGCCTGCTGCCGCCCGCGCGCCCCTCGCACGTGGTGGTGGCGCACCTGGCGCCGCACCAGCCGCCCGCGCCGCACGCCCCCCACCCGCCACACGCCCCCCACCCGCCGCACCCGCCGCACCCGCCGCGCGCGCCCGACCCCAGACAATAATATACGCTCCTTCACTCAACCACCTTTTATTTCGACGAGCCCTCACCCTTTCCTCGATTCACCAAATATATGAATTCGCCTCCGCCCGGTGAACTCGCAGCGAGAGCCTCGCGTCGCGCTGCTCCGGGCCGGCGAAGTGACGGCGTCGTTCGGCTTCTCGCGAGGATCGTCTATCGATACCTCGTTTTGTACGCTGTAGTGTTTAAGTAAAGAGCGACTGAATAAAGAGCTGCGGAATTCGACACCGAACCTTAACTGGCTGGGTCGCCATGTAAGGACGGGACTTATGTAAATTAAACGAGATGTTGATGGTTACACGTTACGTTTAATAATCCTCTCTCTCTCATCAAAGATACAGTCTTATATACTTAATACTAATGCTTACTTACTACGTCACACTTGATTTTTTGCTGTACATTTCCTTCCCGGTAGATGACACCGGCCCCTCGACGCTCCACTGAAGCCTATTGTCGTCGTATCATTATCTCTGGTAACCAAATACTAACGCGATTCCGCCGACCCCAACAGCGCCATCTGTGGATTGGCAATTTAAACTTGGTTAGTCAAATTAGTTACTGTCTATATAAGTTATTATCTGTCAAAACGTTAGCTTTGTATGAAAAATTTACTAAAATAAACTTGTAGACTACTCAATTGAGCAATATATTTCAATGTTTATTTTGATTAATTTGTTCGAGAAATGTAAACTGGAATAATTATATTTTCCTAGATATTTTGTAATATTAGTTTTAATAAGGGGGACATCGGTATTTATTTACCATACAGTCATCTACCCTATTACAAAAGTGAACTTTACTAACGTGTCACATAATAATACACTGTATTATATACCTATGCCTCTATGTCACCGTAAGATTGTAAAACCAAAAAAGGGGATCAAAGTGGACGAAAATCTTCCAAATGAAACCCCTGGGGGATCAAAATGAGGGTTTCCCTCGATTTCCCTGGGATCCCATCATCAGATCCTGATATGCTGGCAATGGACCACCACGGAAGCATACCCTGTCGAATACAAAAAAAAATCAAAATCGGTCCACAACTGACGGAGTAATCAGGTAACATACATAAAAAAAAATAAAAAAAAAAATACATACAGTGGAACATAGAACCTCCTCCTTTTTGGAAGTCGGTTAATAATATGTGGTGTCTATTTACAACCCTTAATTTCATTCGTGTAATAATATATGTTGTCTATATAAAACCCTTAATTTAATAAGTGCTTCAATTTGACAGTCAAAAGTTTGACAGGAAAGTTGGTAGAACAGTTTATATGGGCAAAAGGAAATTGTTGTTTTTATTAACTTCCTCCCAATTTTTCCATATTTTCTCACCGTTTAAACCTTCCCTGAACTACGACAAACATTTCAAAACCTAAATCGGCCCGGCGGTTCTCGAGTTTTAGCCAGACAAACGAACAGCAATTCATTTTTATATATAAGAAGAAGATATGGTGGCGCGGGACATAATTATGCTGTTCAACCAATCAGCACGCGAGAGGCGATCTATCGCTTACAATATTACCTATAATTTGACGGTTTTAATTTCGATAGATTATATATAATCTAAATATGTAATACGTTAAATTGTAAACAGTATGTTACGGTTCACAGTCTTTCGACAGTTTATAATCTCGCGAGATATATTACAATCTAACGGTTAGACAATCTGACGGTAACATATTATATAACACCACGCCTTCAAATCATAAAAGGTAAACAGAATAATAGAATTTATTCTAAGTAATTGACCTGACCAGTGGCCAAGACACTGTCAGTGACAGAAAAAAACAAAGATTGCCACCAGGTATAAACAGTTAAGACTGTAGTCCTTGAGCGTGGGAATTTGTGATTGAACACCCACATTCATATTTTACATGCACACAAACGCATCGGGCACTGTTGCATACTAACCCTGGCAACTAATAAATTTACTTTCGGTTTTTTCTTCTAGTTACATATTCATTAACTGTTCGCCTTTGAAGAATGTTTAGAATGTCCTACAAAGCACGCAATGTATCTTAGTCATATCGGAAAGCCCGCGGGCTTTAAGTAACTCGTCAACGGCCGAGAATGGGGTTCAAGTGTACCTATTCATTTTTAATTCATTTCATGGACGAATAATATATTTTACACAGTATAAAATTAAGTCGCTCGCGCTATCTGTCAGCTTAGATAGAGATAGATTTTAATGCTATGATATGAAATAAAATTTGTATGATATTATGTTATATTAATGGAACATAATGTTTCTTAAAAATATAATTTTTGATCGCTTTTATTGCTCATATTGACTAAATTTTACTACATAGATCTTACTTACGCATTTTTTTCACTTTTTCACAAAAAAACGACGCTGAAAAAGTATGAAACAAGTTTTGAAAAGCCCTAGTCACGTGTTTTTAAGAGTTATGGTACGTTTCTATTTTAATTTAAGTTTTTACTTTTTTTATGTAAAATGTTTTGGTGTAGTGATAATAATAATTTATATGCAAAGTATATTTTAAATACCTAACATAGAAATATAAAAAAAATTGAATAAATACGAACAA
Organism: Diaphora mendica; assembly: GCA_949125395.1. Lineage (NCBI taxonomy): Eukaryota > Metazoa > Arthropoda > Insecta > Lepidoptera > Erebidae > Diaphora > Diaphora mendica. The sequence goes on from OX421318.1 coordinate 29,997,600, forward strand.
AGTCACCAGCAAATGGTAATAATACCTATATATATATTTGAAATGTACAAGTAACACCCTTTCCGATGATACCAAACACGGCATATTTATGTCAAATTCATTTTTTAATACAGTACTTTATGTCGGCTAGAGGGCGCCACATTAAATTGAGTGACGCGTCATATAGCCTATAAGCAGCGGACGATCAAGGCACTTCTAACGATACCTCATTTATCCAGTTCTAATTAGTAGTTAAGGAGCTATGAGGGAACAGATGAACATACATACATAGCCTGTCAAAATCATAACCCTCCTTTGGCTTTGCCGTGGTCGGGTAAAAAAATAAAAAAATACAGTTAATTTATAAACTCCTTCTTTTTTTAAGACGGTTAAAAAACAAACTATTTGTCTTAAAATTAATATTAAGAGTGTAAAACTTTGAAATGGAAATTTCCTTAAATATATAATACTAGCTTTTACACGGGGCTTCGCCCACACAGATTTTCATCCCCTGATTTTGAGAGATTTTGACCCCTAAGGGGGTAACCCTTAGGGGTGGAATTTCAAAAATTCCTTTCTTAGTGCTCACTTACGTTATATAAAGAACCTACATGCAAAATTTCAGGATTCTAACTTCAGCGGTTTGGGCGGTGCGTTGATCTCTGGGTATGTCAGTCAGTCAGTCAGTCACCTTCCTCTTTTATTTATATAGATTACAGATATCAGATAATGTAAGGAATAGGGCATATATTGTTTTACAATTCACCAATTGATTAAATTCGAACTTAAGGGATGAATAACAATGGAAATGACGTAAAGTGTAGATGGGACCCTTTTTTACAATTTTTGTCTGTCTGTCTGTTTGTTTGTGCCGGCTAATCTCTGGAACGGCTGGAGCGATTTTGACGGGATTTTTACTGATAGGTAGCTGATGATATAAGGAGTAACCGCGGTTGGTGTAGTATCGCGGGTAAGACCGTGGGGCTCAGCTAGTTTTTTTTTCAAAAAAGACAACTTCCGTATATATCCAATAAATCCTGTGTCGCGGGGGACTTTACAAACATACATGAAACGGACACAATGGACACCCAGACTCAGAACAACAATTCGTGGATCACACAGTGTTGTCCCATGTGGGATTTGAACCCACAACACCTGAAACAGTAGGAAGCGGCGAGGCAACCGCTTACACCACTAGACCAACCATGCAGTCAAAAATAAAACTGTAATTTTAAGGTATTTCATTATTTCAGTAGTAGTTATTCAATTCTAACAGAAATCATAAAAAAAAAATTTTTACTTTTTTAAAAACAATTTCTCAAAGTGTCTCGGTATGTCAAAGTGTATTCAAAGTACTCGTCAAGACAAATCAAACGACTCCAAACTGGATAGGTTCCGTCGTTACAAAGTTCCTATGACCACCTTCCAGCTTCAACATCAGATCAGCTCCATGTCATCATAATATAGCATTGTCACGCTATATACATATGCCTACAAAAATTCAACACAATCGGTTGAAGATATCTGCAAAATTGAGTTGCAAGATTCCGGCTTAACAAATATAGTTAGATATATACATACATAGCAAGTTAAAAAAAAAACCTAAAATAAGTTCTGTGTTAATAAAAAATACTAATATTTTTCTTTGAAATTATTCTTTAAAAAAAAGTAAATTAAATTCAAGAATACAAATTAACAGTTACAATTCGACACTCACTGGCAACCCACCCTAAAACTTGTCATTTACGTATTATAGAGCTCAGTGCGAACTACAAACGGACGTGGTGTCACGTTGAATATTCGGAGGGCACTGAATTTTTTGAGCGCGATAAAACTTATTTATTGCAATTTACGGGAGACGATATCTACGTACTAAAATGTATGGAACTTTTGTCGCTAAAAATGAATGATGTTTAGCCTTAGATTATGGCTTTTTGGTGAGAATTAATAAAAATCTAAAACGGTAAATCTTTTCTCCATACTTTTTTCTCGAGAAATAAGAAAAAAACATTTAAAATAGAGCACGAAATAGGACAGAGTGTGCTAATTAAAAAGGTCGATTTCGATGATTTTGATCTTTGTTAAGGCTTTTTTTCACAAAAATAAAGAAATATTTTATAAATGTCACTCGGTAGATTGGTAGACTGATTTATTAAACTACTGAGATTTTTAGGGACGCGCCCCTTAAGTAGCCGTTATTATTAAATTTATTTAATCGTATCCATACCTACTCACTAATTATAAACAAGCGACCCGCCACGGCTACGCACGACTGTAATGCTGATACTAAAATATACTACAAAATGTCTTCACAACTTATTGAAGTCAGGGGTCCGTAGGGGAGATATAATACAGCTCAAAAATAAAATGAGACTTGTATTCTAGATTCATAGTTCTTATACTTCTTACACATAAATAATTATTCGAGGTATTTATAATCACTCCGGTAACTAAACACTAGCGCGATTCAGCAAACCCTTACAGCGACATCTATGGGTTGGCAACCTAAACACGAAACAAAATTGCAAAGGAAACTAATAAATAACTTATCCATATATACAATAAAATATGTATGTAACATCAAAATTCAAAAATTCAAAATTCTTTTTATTGTAGTTATAAACCTAATACATTAGACACTAGAGAGTATTATAACAACTTTCACATTACTTGCTTAAAACTAAGGTGTCTCACTTAAAATATTTGTAAACATTATATTTTAGGCTATTTTTAGCAAAGTATCCGTACCCTCTGAACTAGTTGAGACTGTGACTCAGAAGGTAGCTGTTCATTCGTGCTAATAATATCTTAAATTAAAGAAGGAAAATAAAAAGGAATACGTGGAGATGGTATAATTGTTTACACTAGTTAGGTAGAAACATGATTGGGATAAATTCGAATGCTAGTTAAGTCACCACGAAGGATTCAGTGTCATCATAGTTTAATGTTTTTAAGTAGTTACAGATGGCCTTTTTACAGTCTAATTTGTTAAATTTGGGGAGATTTAAAATGATCTTAGCGAGTCTATTGTATATGAAAGGGCCGAGAAACAGTGCAAATCTATGTGCAAAGACCGTTCTACATAGTGGGGCTGAATATACCCTATCTTTTCGCCGCTTGCTGCTAACGGATGGTATATAGTATGCGTGTTTTTGTTGTTCTAGGGCCGTGTGCATAATGAAAAGCTGTCTTATCGTGAGAGTGTTCGATAGTTTATATAGCTGTGCTGTAGGAAACAAAAAGTGCTTAAAGTGTATCACTTTAAGTATAGCCCGATGTGCCCTTTCAAGCATTAGGAGAGTAGTTTTACAACATCCTCCCCAACAAGATATACAATATGTTAGAATGGATTCACACAGGGCAAGATAAATTGATTGTATTTGTTTTGCGTCACATATGTAGCGTAGAGTTTTAAATACAAATATGAATTTTCTAATTCGTGAAGTGAGGCTGTTAATGTGGGCTTTGAAATTTAAGTTGTTGTCCAGTTGAATTCCTAAGTATTTAGTTGATGTGACTGAGTTAATAGCAGGGCATTTACATAAGTTATTAGTTGTTTTTATGTTATTGTCATTGCAGTAGTGTAATTTAATATTGTATTTATTTCCTGTGGGCTGGCCATGACTTCTAATACTGAAGGTAATAAAATTTGTCTTAGATAAGTTAAGGGTTAATAGATTATTATCAAGCCATTTTGCTACCGTGCTAAGGCCTTTATTAGCACTTGCGTATACCTCGTCCCAAGTTTTTCCAATGAAATATAACACCGTGTCATCTGCATATGTATTGATATTGCCTTTTTCCAAATTTAAATTACACATATCGTTTATGTAAGCAATGAAAAGGGACGGTGCGAGGACGCTTCCCTGAGGTACTCCAAAAGTAATGCGTTCCCTGGTAGAGCCTAGGTGTTCACCGACCTGTATCATCTGCATCCTATTTGTTAGATAGTCAGTTAGGAGATTTAATGATTTGCCGCGAATCCCCAAACGATTCAATTTATTAATTAGTATTGGGATCGATACGGTATCGAAGGCTTTTGATAAATCTAAGAAAATCGCCAAGCATTTATCTTTTGAATCTAGTGCTTTGGCAATAGACGTCGTCAAACTACGAACAGCGTCCTGTGTTGATATTTTAGTACGGAAACCAAATTGATTTTTTGAAATATGTCCTTTACTCTCTAAGTAGTTTCTTAATCTGTTGTTTATTGCTTTTTCAATAATTTTAGATAAGGTTGTTAACAAGGAAATGGGTCTATAGTTCATTACATCTGCTTTGTCTCCTTTTTTAAATATTGGGATAACCTTAGACATTTTAAGAGGTTCAGGAAAGCATCCACCCTCGAAACAGGCATTACAAATAATGGATACAGGTAGAGCAAGAACGTCAACTCCAATCTTAAAAATGTTGGCTGGTATCCCATCCCAGCCGGGACTGGAACTGGTTTTAAGTGATTTTATTAGGATACTTATTTCTTTTTCGTCTGTGGGTAGCAAGACGAACGAATGTAATGTACGGGGCATTTTGTTGTCTGAATGGACAAGGTCCTGTTCAGTGCAATTTAGCCGCTCAAGAATCACATTAGCCAAGTTAGAACCCACGTTAGCAAAGTATTCATTTATGTTATTGAGAGATTTAGCAGGACATCATGCCTTCATATGATATAATAGGGGTAAACAGATTAATTGAAATTACATAAATAAACTTTTTAAATGATTGACCTGAACAACAACGTTCACAGCTTTTTTGTCATTAGACAATGCAAACGTGTTTTCTTTAGAGGTTACTCTTGATTTCTTGAGGAGAAACGAGCAAAGTGCTTTAGGGCAACCGCTACGTCCCTGCATTTTAAATCTGTAATATCTTCGAAATACTCATTTAAAAGATACATGGTTTCATACATAATCGAGAAAATCTAATACCTTTGAGATATCATACCATCCTTCCTATATGCTTTATTATATTTCTTTTCATAAACCTACATGAAGAACACGTAGGTACAATATGTTGAAAGTGTTTCATTTTCTCGATTATGTATGAAATAATCACCACCAAGTTTTCTATAAATTTTACTAGCTGATCCGGCAAAAGTTGTGTTGCCATAAAAAAAAATTGTTATAAAAAAACATCCAACGAAAACACTCTGTCAAAAAACACTTAAAAGCGTAAAATAAACTGGTTCTTCATAAATTGCCTATACCTAATTCTTTATTCATTTAAATAGTAGTATTATAATGGGTGCTAGGTACCTAAAATCTATTTGAAGTCGGTGCCAAGTGCCTATCGCTTAGACTTTTGTAATTGTTCGTTTGTATTATTTTTGGCTTAGCACCGACTTCAAACAGATTTTAGGTACCTAGCACCCATTATAATACTACTATTTAAATGAATAAAGAATTAGGTATAGGCAATTTATGAAGAACCAGTTTATTTTACGCTTTTAAGTGTTTTTTGACAGAGAGTTTTCGTTGGATGTTTTTGGAAGTCGGTTTTTTTTTTTATAAAAAGTTTTTATTTTACAGTTTTTAGTGCAAACAATCGTAGGTAAGTAGTAAGTTGAATTATTTCATCAAATTTCATCATCAAGAATAATACAAATTAAGGTACGTGTAATATTAAAATCATCCTCTAATCCCTAACTATTGAAGAGTTTAATCTTCTATCATCAGCTCACCTAAATAGCTTGAAAGTATACGACTGAAGGTCTTTAGATACGTATGAAATTGAAAGAATTATTCTCCAACTCCTAACCGTTGAGGAGTTGTACCTTCCACCTTCCATCATCAGCTTACCTAAATAATTTGTAAGAATACGACTAAAGGTAACTTATATACATATGATATTTAAACATTTATCCTCAAACTCCTAACCGTTAAGGAGTGGTACCTTACATCATCAGCTCATCATCATAAAATGATGACTACCAGATGCAAATACCGGTGTAACTTCAGAAAATATACGAAAAACATAGTATGTGCCTATAAAAAATGAGGGTTTCCCTCGATTTCCCTGGGATCCCATCATCAGATCCTGATATGCTGGCAATGGGACCACCACGGAAGCATACCCTGTCGAATACAAAAAAAAAAAAAAAAAAAAAAAAAATTCAAAATCGGTCCACAACTGACGGAGTAATCAGGTAACATACATATAAAAAAAAAAAAAAAAAAAAAAATACATACAGTGGAACATAGAACCTCCCCTCCTCCTTTTTGGAAGTCGGTTAAAAAATAGATGTTGGTCGGAAAAAGCGCGGGAAACATCTTTTTGAGCGGATGTATTTTTTTGGCTGTTAATTTTTTTTTTAATAATTAGATTGTTTAAAGTACCAGATAAGTTCTTAAATATACATATTATTGTTTATTTATATATGTAAAAAGTTGTAATATAGTCTTCATCATCATTTGGTAAGTTTTACATACATATTTTTAGTTTTCATGAACGGGCCAGACGATCCTGGCGGGACTACTGTCCCCCAGGTGTATAATACTGTAACAATAACTTATGCTGGTTCAGGAATGGATACGGAGGGATCTGTAATAGAAACAGATGGATCGGAATCTTCGCGAACCATTTCTAAAAGAAAAAGGTCTCTTTCCAGAAAAATTTGTAAACACTGTAATAAAAAGCGTCGACATCATAAATCTTCTTCGACAACTCCACAAAACATAATAGACTGTCAGTGTGAAACTTCTGATTCCGATTTTTTTAAAGTTAAGGCTAATGTTACGGATTGCCCTCCACCTCTAATGCCTGTGCCACCCTCTCAGAGTAGTATTATAAACTCTTTAAAAAAAACAATAAATATGAATACTGACAATGTACCGGAAAACAGTCAACGTAACCCAGTAGGACGAGTTTATTATAGCGCTTCAGATGCATCACCATTTGTAGTCCATGTGCAGAGAGAGCAAGTGTCTCCTAATGACAATACTTCCATTCATCCCATATCATTTGGATATTTTTTAAAGAATAACAATATTAGCAACATCGTAAACGGAAGTGTTAAACGCATTGGTCGAAATAGAGCCACTCTTGCCTTTAGTAATTTTGAGACTGCTAATGCATTTATTACAAATCCTGCATTGAAAAAAAATAATTACAAAGCTTTTATTCCCTCATTTAACACTACACGCATGGGAGTTATTAGGGGTGTACCAATAAATTGGTCTGAAGAAGAATTAAAGGAAAATATTACTGTGCCTATAGGAGCTGGTAATATCTTAAAAGTCAGACGTTTGAAGAGAAAAAGTAATGTCAATACCAATAATGAATTTGTTCCTATAGAAACTGTGGTTTTAACTTTTGATGGCCAAGTGTTACCGAAAAGAGTTTTTCTATGTTATAACGCTCTTCCTGTTGACCTTTACATATTCCCTACTATTCAGTGTTATAAGTGTTGCAGATATGGACATATAAAAAGTCAATGCAGGTCAATGCCCAAGTGTTTTAAATGTGGTCAAGACCACTTAGGAGAGTCTTGTTCTATCAATGACGATTTTGTTACTTGCTGCCTTTGCTCTGGGCAACACTTTGCCACGAGCAGAAAATGCCCTGAATTTTTGAGACATAAATCCATAAAGGAATCAATGGCAAAAAATTGCATTTCATATTCTGAAGCTGTAAAATTACACAAACCGATAACCAAATCTTATGCAGATGTACTTACATCTATTGCACCTCAGACTTATAATACTACTCTCTCACACACTCTGAATTCTCCTTCTAAAAATCAATTCCATACAACCTCATACAAGAAAACAGTTTCAATTAAAAAAAACTCTCCTCAAATTAATAACACAGGTTATGATCGTGCAGCTCATGAAATATTAATCAAAGATTATAATAATACTCCATCTCCATCCAATGGATGTGGGTATGGTAATTCTCCTCTTTCAGACATGTCTGTAAGAGAATTAATCATACATTTAATAAATAAATTATCAGAATCCAGTACTCCTTTACCGTCCAACGTTGCTGTTTCTCTATCAGATAGATTAATCACAAATAATACTGTTAATAGATCAAATCTCATCAGTAATGCAGTGGAATTGCCGTAGTATCAACAGCCAGTATCATAATCAATAATATCCCTTGTTTCCCTTCGTATCCCTTTTCCTTTCCGACTTCAAGAACATAAACATTGTTTTATTATTGAAAACATGTTCATGAAAACACAAGACATTGACTTGAGACTTGAGTAATCATGACACAATACACATGACAGTCATGACACATGAGACATATCGCAAAATTTTATCCATTTCATCTTTCATTACATTCATGAATATCGCTTTTACAACGTTTTAAAACCTATCTGATACCTATCCTATTTAAATTCCGTTTTCCTAAAATCTGTTTTATTAGTTGATAAATGATTTCCTAAGCTTTACTTGCTCTTGGCATAAGCACAAACCGTGCATTGCCATTCAATAAAAAAAAAAAAAAAAAAAAAAGATGTTGGTCGATTCCAAAGAGTATATAAATCACTAGTCGATTCTCAGACATACCCGATATGCACACCAAATTTCATAAAAATCGGTCCAGCCGTTTCAAAGGAGTATGGTAACTAACATTGTGACCTGAGAATTTTATATATAAGATTTTCATAAACTCATTCGATTCAAAAATGTTCGATGAAACGTTCAGTCGAAGAAGCGTTTACCGCAAAAAAAATATTTCGCGATAAACTCAATTCGAAGTAACATTCAGCCGACTTTTCATTCATCGAACATGTTACTCTCGCAGTAAAATTACGGACCCCGATGGGAAAACCAAAGTATGTACTATTATTCATATATATCATAGATACATTGTGTCAAATTCCTTCGTTGAAATAAATGTTGAAATTGAAACACAGATGTAACAAACCTTGTCAGGATCATTTTTACACTTTCTTGACATTATTTAGAGAGCATCTAACTCAGAAGATAGAAAAAAAACACTATACTCTTCAAGTAAACAAATTCTCTGAAAATGTTAATTTTCAATTTTATATACAGGTATATATGCTCTAAGGAATTCAAATTTCCTTAGAGCATATATACCTGCAGGGGCACCTGAACGGGCGGAAAGCGTGATCGGAGTAGAGAGAGACTGAGTTTGGTTAGCGTCTGTCTCTCTCACGCAAGTTTCTGATTGATGGACGCACACACGCTTTCCGCCCGTTCGGCTGCCTCTCCATTATGCTCTAATTGTAACCATTGCTCGATCTCAAAATACCCTGTGCCAATGCATCGTTGCACTAATAATTTGTCACGAATGTCACATTTATTTACAGTTCACAGTTGAACGTCAACGTCAACGTCATTTAAGTTCACAGTTCACGAATCGTGATGCATTGACCGATATTGACCGACGAAAATAAATCAAAAACTATTCAAAATTTTTATTTAAACCTCGTTTGTTTCTTTTCTGTGTTAATAAGGAGAAACAAAGTTAGTTGTTATACGTGTACCGGTTAGGTGTATAATTTTTAGAGCTGTAGATTTCGTAGAATAAGTGACAATTTACTACACAGTGGTGTAGTCCTGGGTTCACTATCGTCAAATATAAACTATTTAGAATTTGTGCAAACAAATGTGTTGGCAGCAAACAAGTTAAATTGGTATATTTCTGTGCATTATATTAATGTAGGTGAGTTACAATGGCGCTATTTTTCTTGTACCACAGGTATAATGAGGGTTTACACTTTTTCAGTCAAACTGTTTCAGCGGTTCACTACGCAAGTCGTCACAGAGGACTGAAACGTTAAGTAAAACAACATTTACTTATACAATAACAAACAGTTTATTTAAAAACTAGGAGAATCCTCGAATAGTGGCAGCTGACACTGAGTTCCTTATATTTTCTTACTTTTTAATACTTATCACCCACCTATTGTTTGTAAACCGTAATAACATAGTAATGGCTCGTATACGACTAGGGCGATAAACATATTTTGATAACAGTATTTTATGGTTCTTCATTTAGTTTATATGTTTGTAACCTTAAATGGGAGTACCTAACCCTGATATTCCTTACATTAAAATGTTCTTAACTCCAACACCAATCACAATTCTAATGCTCAAATGAAAAACAATTGTGCCTGTAAATTGTTCCAGGATCCCTTTAAAATCATAAAAGGAACTACTTAAAGCAATCGTAAGTCAATATTGTACTAAATAAATCATTTCTAAAACTCAAAAAGTTGTAACATTCTAAACCAATTATAGGTCCGTATGTCATTTCTTCATATCTGAAACAGGTCCCATGGAGATATAATTCATAGTTGATTTTTAACAGACTTCCAAAAAGGAGTAGGTTTTATTACCATTGTATGCTTACTATTTATTTTGTATTATTTTTTCAAATTTATAATGACCGGCACATATGACATAAGTTTATAGCGTTCATATTTTCCTCATCCAGTACCCTATCCACGAATGGAACATTTATGTTGGCTCTTTGAGTGTTCTGCAATGAGCAGGTTCATGCAGGAAGTCAATTGAATGTGATAAGAGTTCGGGAGGTAGGATAGTCAGTAGTAAAGATGTGGGCCTGGGGCAGGGCGGCGGTGGTCGGCGGTGGGCGGCGGGTGGTGTGCGGCGGAGGCGATGGCGGGGCGCGGCGCGCGCTGGCGGCTGGCGGCGGCGCTGGCGGCGGGCGCGCTGCTGCTGTGGGCGTGGCGCGGCGGCGCGCGGCCGGGCGGCGCGCAGCTGCGGCGCCAGCTGGACGCGCCCGTGGAGGGCCGCGAGCTGCCGCTCATCTTCATCGGCGGGGTGCCGCGCTCCGGCACCACGCTCATGCGCGCCATGCTGGACGCGCACCCCGACGTGCGCTGCGGCCAGGAGACGCGCGTGGTGCCGCGCATCCTGCAGATGCGCCAGCACTGGATGCGCTCGCCCAAGGAGAGCGTGCGCCTGGAGCAGGCGGGCGTGTCCAAGGCCGTGCTGGACAACGCCATCGCCGCCTTCTGCCTCGAGGTGATCGTGCGCCACGGCGACACGGCCGCGCGCCTGTGCAACAAGGACCCGCTCGTGCTCAAGATGGGCACCTACGTGCTGGAGCTCTTCCCCAACGCCAAGTTCCTGTTCATGGTGCGGGACGGCCGCGCCACCGTGCACTCCATCATCACTCGTAAGGTATGTATTGCGTTCCTTTTATACTTTTGCACGTTAATCGTTACCGTCTCATGGATTTTCTGTTTTCGACTTGTTTCTAGTACGCTTGTGGCTAGAGTTGCCAGAGCCCAGATAGAAGCTTAGTACCTGGAACACCGGTATTTTTTTTTATAAATGGGTTTTCCGGCAACATCGGGAACTATGCAAACGCCACCTTTTTGTTATTTTTCTTCCAATAAAAAAACTAAGTGGCGCCCTCTCTTGGTACGCCGTGATACTGTTTATGCTGCACCTTATTCCAGTATAGTTTAATATAGCTCGCTCGAGTTGCGATAGATGGCGCTAGATGTACATTGAATTTATATATTTGATTGTTAAAAACACGAATAAAACGACATTTTCTCTACATAAATCCTAGCTAGATCGATTTATCGCCCCCGAAACCCCCTGCATACAAAATTTTATGAGGATCGTTGGAGCCGTTTCCGAGATTCAGATTATATACATATATAAATACAAGAATTGCCCGTTTAAAGGTAATAGATAAAGTCTGGGACAATTCGAACAAAAAAAGGACAACAGTGTCAGGTCGTGGACATAATAAAAACAGTTTTTTTTTTATTTTTAAAGGATTCAGTTAACAAAAAATATTTTTTTTATATTGTAATATAGTAGTAGGCGGAGGCGCGCCTATCAGCGCCTCATGCCGCCCTGAGTGTGGCCGCGGATGGTCGGGACGGGCTTTCCCCTCCATCCGCTCTAGTGGCCACCCCGCGAGGGGGCAACGTACGCGTGTGCCGTACGTCGCCTTATTGAGAGTCTACCAGCAGACGGTGCCCGCTTCTGTGCGGGCAGGCGCTGGGAGGGGTCCGGATGTGTTAATAACTGCAGTTCCCGGACTCCTCCCCTCACAGGCGCAGAGTGGCACACCGTGTGGTTTTAGTCGGTTCGAGTCCGACACACCGCCCCGCCGCAAGCCCCGGTGGGGTGACGGTCCGAGGGGATTTCCACAGGCTAAAAAAAAAAAAAAAATTTTTAACCGACTTCAAAAAAAGGAGGAGGGTTCTCAATTCTACCGTATATATGTTTTTTTTATGTGTGTTCGCGGATAACTTCGTCGTTTATGAACCGATTTTGATGATTCTTTTTTTAATCGAAAGGAGATATCCCGACGGTGGTACCATGACAAGGAAACTAGGAAATGATGATGGCATCCCAGGGAAATCGACGGGAACCCTCATTTTTTTCAGGCACGTACTATGTTTTTCGTATATTTTCTGAAGTTACTCCGGTATTTGCGTCCGGTAGTCATCATTTAATGATGATGAGCTGATGATGAGAGGTACAACTCCTTAACAGTTAGGAGTTGGAGGATAAATCTTTAAATGTCATATGTACGTATGTTACCTTTAGTCGTATTCTTTTTTTAGGTAAGCTGATGATGGAAGGTACAACTCCTCAACGGTTAGGAGTTGGAGGATAATTCTTTCAATTTCATACGTATCTATAGACCTTTAGTTGTATACTTTTAAGTTATTTAGGTGAGCTGATGATAAAAGGTAAAACTCTTCAATAGTTAGGGATTGGAGATGATTTTAATATCACACGTATGTACGTATAGACCTTAACTTGAATTCTTTCAGTTAATTACATGAGCTGATGATAGAAAGTAAAACTGAACTGTTGGAAACCGAGCATACTCAGTTTAAATACGTGTTCAAACCACTAAAGTTATTCGTATCAGCAGAAATTATATGAAAGAGTTCAACTTACTGATAACCTATGATTATTTGCACTAAAAATGGAAAAATAAAAACTTTTATAAAAAAAAAAACCGACTTCCAAAAAACATCCAAAGAAAATTCCCTGCCAAAAAACACTAAAAAGCGTAAAATAAACTGTCTCTTCATAAATTGCTATGTCCCAATTCTTGTCTATACCTAATTCTTTATTAATTTAAATAGTAGTATTATTATGTGTGCTAGGTACCTAAAATCTGTTTGAAGTCGGCGCCAAGCCAAAATGTAATAGGAGGTACCGCACTCGCCGCTGCCGGATAGCTGCTCCTCGTGTAGCACAAAACAACCCAAGCGGGCAGACACGCGCGGGCTGACGTCGTTGATGGTCGTCTCGAAATATAGCGAGTGTGGTACCTACTATTTCAATTGAACTTAACCGACTTCAAACAGATTTTAGGTACCTAGCACACATAATAATAATACTACTATTTAAATGAATAAAGAATTAGGTATAGACAAGAATTGGGACATAGCAATTTATGGAGAGACAGTTTATTTTACGCTTTTTAGTGTTTTTTGGCAGGGAATTTTCTTTGGATGTTTTTTGGAAGTCGGTTTTTTTTTATAAAATGTTTTTCATAGGGTCCATCCTGACACATTGCCCCACTGCTATCTATACAAATAAAATAAAAAAACTCCCTGCCAAAAAACACTAAAAAGCGTAAAATAAACTGGTTCTTCATAAATTGTTTACCGAGCTGGATTCAAAATTTCATCCTTCTAGGTCATCTGGAAGTAGGTTAAGTTTAGGTACTATAATTATATATGTCAGTCAGTGCTAAATTTTACGACTTTTTGACATTCGTATCTTTATAACCGTTTGAGAATGAAATGACCTCATGAAATTTGGGCTTCTAGATGTCCATAAGGATATAATTAAACACACCTATACTCTGTCCATTACTTTATTTTCTTTTTGACAGTTCAAGAAATTTTGAAATTAGTGACGCCCTCACCCATTACCGATTCGATTTGAAACGAATAGCGATTTTATTTATGAAGAGCTTTCAATCGTTTTAATTAAATATTTTTTGTTGAAATATTAATTATGCCTTCATTAGTTTTTTATATTATGTAAGAAATAAACAAAAATATAAATAATAAATCAGTAAATTAGATTAATGAACAGAGTTATTGTTCTTTACTCTTGGTTTGATCCTAAATTCCAAGATTTCGACTTAATTCCTTGCAAAAATTTAATCTTGGAGTCATAGATACAATTTCTATTTCCTTTTTTTATTTAATTTACAGAAAAAATACTTACATGAAGTCAAATTATTTTTATCATATGATCGATTTATCGTATTTCACGTAGTGTTTTATAGTCTGTGGTTGTTTGTTATGCTCAGACCACTTCACTAAAGTACCGTCACCGTCAATAAAGTACGACATTACTGTAGTACATAATTCCGAAAAAAAAATTGGTAATTTATAGGCGTGAGCTGTCAAAAAGAAAATAAACGAATGGACAAAGTATAGTTTTATGTGTTTACGTCAAAGAGGTTTTGAGTTATAGAAGGGTCAAAAGTGGCACCAAGTGGTTCGTGTAATATTACACTCGGCGCTAGCTAGCCAGTTCCTTTGCTTGAACTTGGCTTGACACGCTGCCGCGTGTCTAGATCAAATTAAAAGCTTTTTGACTAAATACGTATGAAAGTACATACAGTACCTACAACAAAAATCGCGAGTCGGACTCGCACTTTAACATAATTTAATTTTAATTTTATTTTTATATTTGTGTTGATTGAATAAAAGGTAAATTGCAGTTTACGATTTATGACGTACTAGTTTTTGCCCGCGGCTCCGCCCGCGTATTTGTCAGTTATCGCGGTAAATATTAGCCTGTTTTATTCTGATATAAGCTATATTACTGTAAAGTTTCATCCAATTCCGTTCAGTAGTTTTTTCGTGAAAGAGTAACAAACATCCATCCATACTTACAAACTTTCGCGTTATAATATTAGTATAGAGTATAGATTAAAAATAACTACTTACTAGATTTCGTTCAAACCAATTTTCGGCGGAAGTTTACATGGTAATGTACATCATATTTTTTTTTTAGTTTTAACATTCTCTTATTTTAGAAGTTACTGGGGGGAGCACACATTTTACCTCTTTGGAAGTGTCTCTCGCGCAAACTATTCAGTTTAGAAAAAAATGGTATTAGAAACCTCAATATCATTTTTAAAGACCTATCCATAGATACCCAATACGCGTTTTTCTATTTTGTGTGAAAATCATAATGCGGGACACAGAATACATGTACTTACCAAGTTTCAACATATATTAGTTCGTATAGTTTCGGAAAAAAGTGGCTGTGACATACGGACGGACAGACAGACAGACAGACAGACAGACATGACGAATCTATAAGGGTTCCGTTTTTTGCCTCCGGCACGGAACCCTAAAAATTAGCGTCTGTTTGCTTTTTCCGGTTAATCTCTGGAACGCGTGGACGGCTACGTCGACAGATAGCTGATAATACAAGGAGTAAGTTAGGCTACTTTTTTCGACTATCTCCGCCCCGTGGCGTCACTCGCGGGTAAAACCGAGGGTAACGCCACGGGGCGGAGATAGTCGAAAAAAAGTAACTGCAACGCTTTCATCAATTCAATCTGTAGGGGCTACAAACATGCACTGTCTCACTATGTTTATTTTGGCACTGTCCATTTAGTAAAGCTATGTACCAAGCGACTGCTACTTATGTATGGGCGATACCAAATTGGTTTGCTGTGTCACGGTAAATTAAAATGTCGCATTGAAGCTAAGGTACCTACGGCGCGGCGGCGGAGATATTTGCACGACTACACTAACGCGATTAACACATGTTTCTTGTGTGTAGGCCCGAGTTCAATGCCCCGCAGCCACATCTCGATGTCCGTGATATGATTACATGTATACCTATATAGTAGGTATTGTTATTTAGTAGGTCTCATATTCTGTATCAAGAGTGTGACGACAAGGTCACCGGACCTATGTGCGTCTGTTTCCTTCCTGTACGAGGCAGCTACACTGCAGTATAGCTACCAGATAGTTACCTACTTGTCCGTGGCGTGGCGCGTTCCGCCTTAATACCCACAAGACGCCGCATGTTTAGGATTTTCACATTGCGCGCGCTGATATGTTCAATCAAAATTAATTACTTTCAGTTTCACACTATAATTTATTATGCACCCGGTACGTTCATGTCGCATTGTTCTGCTCGTTATCAGTAAATGGCATATTATTTGCCTCCTACAATATTTCTGATAAGTTGGAGCAAAAGAGAATGTCAAACGTTTGCTGCTCCATTGTTCGCGTTCAGAACTCACATGAAAAATATACATTACGCAATATTTAGCCAAGCGCGTGCTTCGTGTGTGAAGTCGCTGTGAGCTGTCTACGGACAGGACAAGGACAGGAGTAGGTTGTGCATGTACCATACTCTTCAGCAACACTCTTCGACTGCAGATCTCAGAGGCTCTCACGTGTTTCACGTTCAGAGAAAGTCAAGGTCTAATGAGCCTTAACGTGGGACTAGAGCACTCAAGTGTCCAAGTTTTCTTAATATAATATTAAATTTTGTTTTTAATTGTTTCATTATCTTAAGCATTATGAAATATAAATGCGTTATTATAGTCATAAACCTAACATACTATTGTCACTTTGATTGCTACATTTTCTGTCATTTGACCTTCGGTTGATTCAGAGAAAAAGATGTAGCACTTACTTAGTTCAATACACACGAAGTATTTACAAAACAATGCTCAAATTGCACACGTACCGTCAACAAGAGCCGATAAACCCAGAACTTTGATTAAGCCAGAGAATTAGAATAATTTCACGAGTGTTTGGAAATGAGGAAATCCATAATTCGGAGAGCGGCGAGTGAGATGACAACTGGCTGTTGGATACGCGCTTAGCTTGTCTAGAGCGGAATCAATATGTGTGAATTACATTTATCGAGACGAATAACTATTCGAAGAAGGTCTGTACACAAGTGAACTCTTCATCTACAGATTGAATGCACGGGTGGCGTGGTGGTTAAAGCGGTCACTTCGCCACTTCCCACTGTGCCGAGTGCCGTGGGTTCGATTCCCACATTGACACACACGCACTTTGTGTTATCTACAAATCGTTGTTCCGAATCTGGGAGTTCTTTGTTGTATGTTTAGTTCGTGTTCTTGTATGTTTGTCAAGTTCCCGCGACACAAGATAGGTTGCTAGCGCGGGAGTTGGCTTATTATAATCGTTATTATTTAATCATCATTTTCTGGTGGCAGTGTACGACGTAGTTAAATACTTTTGGTACCTAATTGGTTACTAACTACGATTACATTTAATCACATATTACATGTATCTAACCTACATGAAGTAGTTGATAGTATGATTGCTGCAATCTAGTCATTATTACTGACTATTTCTGTTCCAAAGACAAATAATAAAAGTGTTGTAATTGGGTTAATCATTTAAATTAGCCTTTAGTATTACAATAGTTCATCCGACAGCTTGTGAGAAATTGTTGGTGTTCTATGTACCGTGCTCTACATGTAAGAACTATATAATCTTGTACTTTTTTCAATATTGATGTAACTGAATTGTTGATGAATATTGTAAATGAATTGCAGATAATAAGCCAGACAGTAACATAGGTACATACTAGCCTATGCCCACCCTAATGCCGTAACACAAACAAATAAATAAAAACATTTATATAAATCTACTAAGAAAGTGATGTATACGAGTATAAAAATAGAAAATTTAAGTAATATTATTGCTATGTGTGCTTAACTGAATGGGTTAACATCTCAGCATATTGCCGAGTGTCATCCGTTAATGTGGTAGGTTGGTTTTCATAAGGCAACCCTCCACGACGGCGACGTTACGAGAGTGGAGACGATAAACAAAATCCTCCTTGAGTCGTGACTACCGTTTGTTCAAAGACAATGCTGACGATCCCCCGTAGAAGTTGTATCCCCGTGTAAATGGGTTAGTATCCGACTAACCCATTTACACGGGGATGTTACAAACTTGTGTGTGTAGAGAGTTACCGTAGAGTACATCGCTTCAACTGTCTAGTTGTGCTGCAACTATGTACCTATTATATTTACCTACGATTTTTGAAGTGAAAACTTCTTTGAACTTTGTGTAAAAAAGGAACTCGTGTCATCGTCACCACGCATTCACAAGTTACTGCAGCAGTCGCCGAAGACTGTCCCGTTTTTTAAGTATAAATCACCCTGTCAAAATGACTCTGCCCTGGCTGGTGGAAAACATGTTGACGTTTCGGTTTTAAATGGTGTGTTCCCAGGTGACCATCACTGGGTTCGATCTGACGAGCTACCGGCAATGCCTCACCAAGTGGAACCACGCGGTGGAGATGATGTACCAGCAGTGCAAGGCGATGGGCGCCGACAAGTGCTTGCTGGTGCGCTACGAGGCGCTGGTGCTGCGGCCGCGCGAGACCATGCGCCAGGTGCTGGCCTTCCTGCAGCTGCCCTGGGACGAGGCCGTGCTGCACCACGAGCGCTACATCAACCAGCCCAACGGCGTCGCGCTCTCCAAGTAAGACCGCGGCCTGAGCCGTCACCGCCTGTACACAACGGACAGACGTTGTGTGCAGATCTATCGTCAGCGTTGTAACGTTTGTGTGTCGCTCGCAGCGTGGAGCGCTCGTCGGACCAGGTGGTGCGGCCCGTGAACCTGGACGCGCTGGACAAGTGGGTGGGGCAGCTGCCGGCCGACGTGCGCGCCGACATGGCGGAGCTGGCGCCCATGCTGTCGGTGCTGGGCTACGACCCGTGGGCCAACCCGCCGCGCTACGAGGCCGAGGCCAAGCCGCCGCGCTACGAGGCCGACAAGCGCCCGCCCTAGGCGCAATATACACCTGCCGCACACTCGCCTCTTTCATTGCCCTCGACCCTGCCCTTATCTACATTACATCAACATCAAAAACATTTCGTTCCATTTCCAACGTTTTCTTTTGACCGTTTCTATGAGAAATAGAGCAAAAAAATTCTGAAAATTAATACGGTCACAACTGTTTCATGGTTCATATGAAAATTAGTACAATTTAATTCACTGTGGTACACCCGCCATTTTGACTCTCACAGTTTCGCTTAAAGCATATATATACCTGGAGGGGCAGCTGAACGGGCGGAAAGCGTGATCGGAGTAGAAAGAGAGACACCGATTTAAACATTATTCTATAATTACACCAAAAAATTGTACTTAAAAAGTACCTCAAGTTAAGTATTGCGACCAAGCCGCAAGTGTCGCGACCAAGCGGCCAGTATTGCGACCAAGCCGCAAGTGTCGCGACCAAGCGGCCAGTATTGCGACCAAGCCGCAAGTGTCGCGACCAAGCGGCCAGTATTGCGACCAAGCCGCAAGTGTCGCGACCAAGCGGCCAGTATTGCGACCAAGCCGCAAGTGTCGCGACCAAGCATGCAGCCAAAATTGTCAGGTCCGAGTTCAGAGTGCTTCGGAATTGATATCGAGGAAATAGCTGTGATATTTTATCTTGCAAGTAAGAAGCGATAAAACGATTCTGGATTCATCCATTACTGCGTGAAAGACATAAGGGATTATTTCAGACATTCTTTACTGGGGATTGTCAATAGTTAGTGGGCCACGTAGAACAAATAAATAATAAAAGTATGAATGTTTTTTCAAATAATGAATTTGAATAAGTATAAGTAATTTGAACACTCTGTAAACAAGTAAAACGTCTGAACGCGGCGGCCAGTGCACGATCGTCCAATTGTTGGGATCCCAGTGGTCGCGGCCAATGCGGGTCGCAGGTTACGTCGCAATGATCTCGTTGTGCGCGCACTGACGTTACAATGCGTATGTTTAGCCTTTCACCAGTGCTGCGTTCTACCAAGAACCCTTGCTCGACATAGGGCCCATAGTACAGCAATCAAGTCGCATTACAATACACCCCGTTAGATATAACATAAAAAACTCACAATTCTATTGTGTAGGCCGCGTTGACATCCGAAGGCGGTGTAGTGATCAAGGATCTGTGCAGGAGACAGCGTCACAGGGGCGCCCCCAACCGCTTCGGATGTCGACACAGCATACACCAGGTTAGTAAGAAGAAAATTACTATAGAAAGGGTGATAACGCCCTAGTTTGAATTCTTTCCCCAGGAGGATAGTACTTCGCTTGACTAGCTTTTAACTGATGGGCCCTTACAGGAACAACAGTACAAGAATTACCTACTTACTCCAATAGCGAAACCCTGGGGAAAGGAATTAAACAAGCCCTTTATTGTCCAATATTGTGGATATAGGTCACAACACCGCCAGACGGTAAAAACTCAATTAGGTCCTAGAACTACGTAGAATGTATAAGTGTTATTTGTATAGGGATGTCTTTAAGGCAAACTACATCCATTTGATTCAGTTCAAACGCTATTGTATTACTTAAATCGTATTTTAATGTTCGTACGCCATTACAGTCATTACGTCGACATTGTACAATATTAGTATCCTCACTTAGCATAGATTTCACCGATTGAGCCTAAATATATTTGGCATGTTAAAATTAAGTGGCAAAAATGAAATGTTTCTTTGGACTTTGTTAACGACACGTTCATTATTCGTGTGAAATGTATTTTTTTTATTTTTTTTTTATGTATGGCCCGCCAAAATGACTCTACTCTGCCTGATGGAAAGCATAAGTAGAATCCAAGAGTATTGGTCGCCATACTCACTGCGAATGCAGACAATGCAGTATGGCGACCCACACCATGGCGGCCTAGTGATGCTGCTGCATCTTTTAGTCTAGTCAACAAGTATGGAACTTGTTGACTAGACTATTTGGGCCTCCGGTCTCGCACTCACCAACGAAACACGACAGCACGAACGTGGTCATTTTACGTTGATTTTCTGTGCGAGGGTAGTACCGCCCCGGTCGAGCCGGCCCATTCGTGCTGAAATCAGCGTGGCTCTACTACCTCTAAATAAATATATATATAATATATTATAAAAAAATATAAATACAGTAAGAGCCCGTGGTGCCAAAATTTCGAATTTGAATAAAAGCTGAAAGTTCTATGTGTGGTCCCAGTACAGGTAAGAATGATCCCCACCCATAATACTTGGGTAGTGGTGGCTATGGCAGGTAACAGGTAACAAATGTGTATAAAATTCCACCTCATATTTATCATAACTCTTTTTTTAAATATTTGATTCGTTACAATATCAAAACTCGCGTTGCTCATTGCCAGACACTTGTATGGTTCCTAACCCTCTGCCACACAACCTTAAACTATTGTAATTTGTAACTATTATTTCGTTATATTATGAAAGCTAAATATTAAATACATATGTTTTGGGGAACTATTAAACATGTTTCCTTTATAGCCGGACAGTTTCGACGGTTCTATCATCTTGCCAGACGCATTCAAAGTGTAGGTATGAGAGATGTAAGAGCAAGGAGCATACGTAGTGTGCATACTAGTCCGAGTGAGGATACTTTAAAAAATTGCAGACTATTCTAAAATTAAGAAAAATACACATGACATTAGACATATACATTATTAACCGACTTCCAAAAGGAGGAGGTTCTCAATTTCATCGGTTTTTTTTTTTTTTTTTTTTTTATGTATGTACATTGATTACTCAGTCAATTGTGGACCGATTTTGAAAATTATTTTTGTATTCGAAAGGGTATGCTCCCCATGTGGTCCCATGGTCACCATATCAGGATCTGATGATGAGATCCCAAGGAAATTGTAGGAAACCCTCAAATTTACGTGAGCGCCTGCAATAAAGTTATGGCAATTGTCTGCATGCTTTCATATTCTGTAAACATCATGTCCGAAATATTTATTTATTATTCTATACAGTATGTTGTATGTTACCTTTAGTCGTATTCTTTCAAGTTATTTAGGTGAAATGATGATGAGTGACTTAAGAAAGACTAAAAAGCGAAAAATAAAAAAAAAACTTCGTTTGAAAAAACCGACTTCAAAAACTGAAAAGTATTAAATAACTTAATTTGTATGTGCTACCTATTCATAGGTTTGAAGTCGGTGCCGAGCCAAAATGTAATAGTAGGACTCGTCGCGCGTGACCTTGAGCGGGATAGCTGCTCTTCGCGTAGGACAAAACAACCGAAGCGTCGGTGACGTCGTTGACGTCCGTCTCGAAATATAGCGAGTGTGGTACCTACTATTACATTTGGCTTGGCGCCGAATTCAAACCAATGAATAGGTAGCACATACAAATTAAGTTATTTAAAACTTTTCAGTTTTTGAAGTCGGTTTTTTTAAACGAAGTTTTTTTTTTTACCTAGTGAATACTGGAATACACATAGTGGTTATCATTATCACAGAGCATGTGACAAGGCATTTATAGGTCTTATGAAAAAATATTTTAGCTCTGATCCTTTAAGTGCTTAAAAAAAGGAAAAAACAAGTAAGTTGTGTAGTTACAGGCATCTCCCACCTTATCGTCGATATCAGATTTGAGTTTAGAACTACCTGATGCACAGTCTCCGTTAACAGAATCTTCAACGTCTCAACTAATTTTATTATCTCAGTCAATAGATCACAGATAAACTGAAATAGACACAGACTCAAATCGGAGCGCTTCCTTGTTACGTCTGTACGTAATTACAAAGAAATAAAACTTAAATCCGTAACAAATAAAATTTATTATAAAAATGGTATGGGTAGTGGGTTCGATTCCCTAACTAAAAATATTCTAAGAAAACACCGACAATAAATGATTTGGAATCGTACGCTCCTATAGGCAGTCGCAGCAGTAGTGCAGCAGTAGAATGTCTGCAGGCGACGAGCTGGGTAGGCAGCACGGCGTCCAAAGAGTGAAGTTGAAACTTCACAGACGGAAGGGCGTCCGTAGGCGACGAGCTGGGTAGACAGCACGGCGTCCAAAGGGTGAACTTAAAACCCTGGAATCAGGTACAGGCGGACAATGAGTGATTGTCTCAAGCACCGTGACTGCAGCAAAGCGGTAGGAGCCAAGCGAACGATCCCCTTTATTATATCTACAGAGATCAGTGTTCTAGGGTGCGGCAGTCACGGTGTATAGCAAAGCAAAGCGGAAGGACTTACAATTAAAAGCAGTGAAAATTATAGAACATAAAAGACAATGTCGGTACACTAAAATTCACTTAAAGCTATTTCAACGAAGCTATGATCTAATTCTATACATAACTATTGAAAACACTGTTAAAATTTATAATACTAATTACGTTAAAAAAAACTTAACCATTCAATATCACTAAGATGAATATGGACTGCGCGTTACAAGCATATATCTCAATAAAAGCACAACTTACCCGATCACGGGGTTACAATTCACTTAGGGTTTAATAGTTTTCAATTATAAACTAGCACCAATATAACTATGGCACCAAAACAACACCTCCACATCCACAATCGGTGCAATTGTAAGGTTAAAGGCTTTAAAATTAGATTTCGTGCAACGAATTATCTTATAACGGGAGTGCGTATATAGCAGACGCAAGCTCACGGCAAAAGTGACAAGCCCCCGGAACGAGCGAGAACGCCCACTCGATCGTTACTCGTCGCGACGGTTTACGTTCATTTATTTTGATATTGAAGGGTAAGAGTAGTAGCACAGCAATGTAACATCCTAGACGATGCGAGACGGCTCGAGTGGGACCCAGCGCTGTAAGTAGGTACAGTCTCGCGCTCGTGGTCTCGTCATGTCTCGCCATGTCTCGCCATGTCTCGCCATGTCTCGCCATGTCTCGCCATGTCTCGCCGACTATTAGAGAGCCATTATTTAGAACTTTATACTATTGTACATCGGCGGACTTAATGCCCAGGGCCCAGGGCATTCTTTACCAGCCAACCTTTAGGGTGGAGTAGAAATTTTGTGAGGTAGGCGCACATAGGTTTTGTACTTAAGTAAAATAAACATTAAACATATGGGACTAATCCCGCCCACACGCCCACCACTGTAACTCCTGTACACCAGGATCAACAGCGGTGACCCACGAAAACACCGAGTTATGACACTCGGGAAGTCCCAGGAAAAATTTAACTGTCTTGGAACCCGCAACGAAATTAATCAGAAGAAAACTGGAGGAGTTGGAAATATAATAAGTCCACTTCCCTCCTTAGCAAAGCGGGAGACAAAATGGAGTCAAAATAGGCAGACGCCTTTTTCAAACCGGGAAGCACCACGGATAAAAATATTATGGGTCCTAAGTGAGCTATATTTGATTTCTATAGTATGTATGGCAGAATCGCTTAAACGCACGGAAATTCACCGCAGTTGACACAAGATCCCCATAATATACTACCCCAGACGTCATTTGTAAGCTATTTAGCATCATGTTACGTTCATTGTACCAAAGACTACATTCCCAGAGGATATGATGAGCCGACTGTTCACAGCTAGAATCAGGTGTTGAGCATTGACACAATGGTGAATCGACTAATTTAAATGAGTATAGTTTGCTCTTAAAGTTACCGTGGCCTGTAAGAAATTGAGCGACACAGTGATCTACCTCGAGCCATGTCCTTGACAACCTTTCGCGAACAGATGGAAAGAACTGGTAAAGGTGGCGCCCCTTAGATGATTCGTCCCATCGTTTCTGCCATTCATCCAAGAGGTCGTTATAGACATTGGTTTTTTGTTGAAACAATCTTATGATTTTACCGCGGTCTCGTATGCCCAAAAAATCGCATTCCATGTTTTGTAGTGTGGAATAGTACATGGCTGCACGTCTTTGCACCTCGAGATCGACCGGAAGAACACCTGCCAACACCGGTAAAGCCTCAGTGCTAACCGTCCTATATGCCTTGCACAAGAAAATCAATGCAGGTCGTTGGCCTTGTAACAGTTTGCGACGGACAGCACCTACAGTCGCCCTATCTGCCCATACAGGAGCACCATAGCAAATAGAACCCAAATAAGTAGCTCCATATATGATCTTTAGTGTATTATATGACAGACCCCATGTCGCAGTTGATATCCTCGTCAGTGCAAAGAAACTCTTTTTAGACTTTTCATTAACTGTTCTAATATGTTCAATAAATGAAAAATTTCTTTCTAAAACCAATCCTAAATAACAAACCGAGGTTTTATTTTTAATAGTAATATTTTCAAATTTAATACAAGACGGTGATTTGAGGTTACAATATTTGTAGATCATACAAACATTTGGTCCGACCCGGGAATCGAACCCGAGACCTCATGATCACCAGTCGCACACGCCAACCGCGAGACCAACCAGGTAGTATATAAATATATATAAGTAGGCAGTATATAAATATATCTATATATATATAATACAAGCTGACCCACGCAACGTCGTTTGCGTCTCCTATTGCCCGTAGCATGATAATTTTCCTCCGTTTTTGAAACATTCTTCATTGGTGCTCCGCTCCTATTGGTCTTAGCGTGATAATATATAGCCTTCCTCGATAAACGGGCTATCTAACACTGAAATAATTTTTCCAATTGGACTAGTAGTTCCTGAGTTTAGCGCATTCAAACAAACAAACAAACTCTTCAGCTTTATATATTAGTATACATGTATTTATTATACTCTTCTAAGATCTAATACTCATAATGAACAACACATTTATTTGGATAAAGATTAATATTAGGTATTATGTTGATATAAATTCTGGCAAATAACTCATTATCAGGTACCAACTCTTAGCGTCTTAAACTCGTGATAACTTCTAAGGTAAATGTCCGAATGGGATGAAACAAAAAGTATTTTACTTCTACATAAATACTCTTGATAACATGATGCTTTATTTGGATAAGGATTAATATTACGATACGCATTTTGACGTAGTTTCTTTCTTCAGACGATTTAATATTGTTTTTGAACACAAAAGCGGTTATTGTGAGTAAACCATGATAGTTAGATATATGCTCTCGCGGACTTTTTTATAGATCTTAATGGGACCTACAAACCCGTAATACATTATTTTGTTCTATTGTCAATAGATATTGCAGCGCACGCAAAAATAGGTTTTCAATTTCACACCTTGGGTTACGAAATAGCAATTTTCTTACGAATCTCAAACAAAATTTGAAATAAAATATAGCCTATAGCCTTCCTCGATAAATGGACTATCCAACACTGAAAGAATTTTTCAAATCGGACCAGTGGTTCCTGAGATTAGCGCGTTCAAACAAACAAACTCTGCAGCTTTATAATATTAGTATAGATTACATACTTTGAATAGAAATTCTCTCATTGTGACACTATCATTGTTTATTTATTTGTCGTGTTGATCGTGATCGTGAGTTAGTCGAGCGCCAGTCGGCAGTCGGTCAGTGGGCGGATGGATGGATGGACACGGAGGCGGGCGCGCGCAGTGCGCGCAGTGCGGGCACGAGCACGCGAGGCGCACCTCCACGAGGCGCGCGGCGCCCAGCACGCGCGCCGCCGGCTCCAGCGCCTCGCCCAGCGCCGCCCACAGCGGCCGCAGCGCCGAGCGCAGCCCGCGCGCCACGTTGCCCGCGAACACCAGCAGCGGCTGCGCCAGCGCGTTGTACAGCAGCGCCAGCGCCGGCTTGAGCGCGTAGTCCGAGGCGGTCTGCACGGCGCCCGTGACGGCGGCGCGCAGCAGCACGAGCGCGGTGCGCTGCGCGGCGAGCAGCAGCGCCAGCGGCGCGGCGCCCAGTAGCGCGACCGCCGCCGCCGCCTCGCCCAGCAGCGCGCGCGCCACGCGGGCCCCGCGCCGCGCCGCGCGCTCCACGCTCGTCACGCGCGCGCCGTCGCTCGTCGCCAGGAACGCGCCCGCGCCCTGCTCGAAGTAGTACACCTCCACGCGCGCAGGCTCTGCCACCGACGCACGCTCTCATATCGATACCGCTCTATGTGCTACTCGACTGCCGATCGACAGGTGGAGGGTTCTAATAACGTAAGTCTCTTACTTCTAAAACGTACGACTTTCATACAAACTTCCGAACCCTCGTTTTACCCCCCTTAGAAGTGGAGTTTCATTAAATCCGTTCTTAGCGGACGTCTACACCGTATAAGGATCTAATTCAAGTTTGTAGATAGATAGATAATACTTTATTTGTACACCAGAGTTTACTAACAATATACAATCATAATTAACAGAAAATGTGATGTACAAAGGGCGGCCTTATTGCTCATAGCAATTTCTTCCAGGCAACCTTTGGATGGACAAGTTTCATTCTAAGTTGGTGCGGGGTATTTAAGTACTTGAAAAAAATGTTTTTACGTGCATAACAAAAATATTACAAACTTAATTAAAAAAAAAATACTATACATACATAATCATATGAATATACATAATATACACACATCAAAAGTGTCTAGGGATCAACATATGTGTCTAGGGATCAACATATATTTTTGCAATAACTTTTCTCCTGATTGATATTAATTAAAATTTTCTTTAAGGATTCATCAAATAAAGTGTTTTCGTTTGTCACAGTAACGATAAACCAAGTCACCTTTGCATTAATAAAGAAATTTGCCATTTTCCTAATAAAAGGATTTTTGACATTTGAACCACTAACATTAAAGTTCGAAAAAAAGACTGAAATAACAGTTTTCTTTAAAATTTTATTAGGTAACTTAAACAATTAATAATCCGTGTTTCTACCGCGAACACTAACACAAGAACATCGGTTTGGCATACTCAAAATGAGTTCATCCAAATCACGCTGTGGAATGGCCGCCCATGTTCGTTGCAACAACAAAAAAAGGTCTTCTTGCGACTGGATACTCTCCATATTCGGCAGAGCTCTTCTCTGTAGCATATCCCATGCATGCTCAATCGGGTTCAAGTCTGGCGACTGAGCAGGCCAGGGCCAAAGCCACATCTCAATCTCAAAAAATCCGCATAAAAATGCTTGATCCCTAGACACTTTTGATGTGTGTATATCAATTTCAACCTACTTACATAGATACGTTAGTTTCAAACTATGAGAGACAGATAATGCTCACATAACATAGTTTTGAAAGTGTTAACAGATTGGGCACGTCTGATAAGAGTTCGGCAATGCATTCCATAAACGTACAGCCTCGACGGAAAATGAGTTAGTATAAAAATTGGTAGAATGTTTTGATACTTTCAATCGCAGGTTTCCAGGAGACCTCAGGCATTTCGAATGTGTGTCATGAAGGAACTTAAAGCGTTCTTTGAGATAAATAGGGGTTGATAGATTAAACAAAATGTTATACAGAAGGGTAAGGATATGAGTTTGTAGGTGTTATAATTTCTAAGATTTCGTGATTAATCAGTGAGTGGTATTTCGCTTTTATACATACATATGTATAATATTGATTAGGTATTAAATTTTTCGCTCTCGTGGAGTTCTCGTTGATTTTATCGACGTACCTTGTACCGAACTCAAATTAATTTGTTAACTGCGAGAGCCGCTCGAGAGTACTTACCGTTATCGTACGAGTTGCTATCGATGCCGCGGAATATCTTCCACGAATTACTTTTTTTCTGGAAAAGATGAGTTGAAATTAGAGTACAATAAATAGTTTTAATAATAATAATCTAGACACGCCGTAGCGTCTCAAATCGAGTTCAAGCTAACAGAACTGGCGAGTAGCACCGTGTGTTACACGAACCATTTTTAGGAGCCACTTTTGACACCGTCATAACTCCAAAACTATTTCACATAGACATGTCGAATCGTCGCGGTCGATAACCCGGTGATGATAACGTATTGTTACGAATAATAATAATCTTCAAGCCTTATCTGCGTACACAAATACACACACGCTTCTTATCGATCTCCTGAGGCAAGGAATAATGGACCTTATTTCTATATGCATAGTTTCGGATATCGATTGGTTGTTGCCTAATTATTATTAACTTCGATTAATTTCATTAGCGTTTTTACTAGACGACTCTCGTGTATTATCGTCGTTTCTAGAAATGGAAGAGTATTAATAATATGAGTATAAATAGAGCGTCTCGCGGACCGCAGGCAGTTCAGTTCAGTTCAGTTTGAGCTATAGTGAGATAAACATCGAAGTGATATCAGCGATCAACCTAGCGACCTCAGCGACCTTTAAGGATTGTAATTCAGAGTAGTACCGTGATTTTAATAGTGGTTTTAATAAAGTCTCTTTAACACGTCAAAAGGTTTCTTTCTCAAATGAATCGAACCCTAAGACGTAACAACTGGTGTCAGAAGTGAAATTTGAGAAATGCGATTGACCTCGAGAGACGACGGTACCAGCGAAGGAGTGAAGACCAGGGCTCAACGAGCTGCGGAAGCAACGAGTATGGAGGAAAGCGACTTGCTTACTGGTCCCGCCCACCAGGCCACGCTCCCTTCGAACAAGTCTCGGCTGTCCACACCCCCACGGCCGTGCCTACGCCTGACTGACTTAGCAGATCTGTTAAAGATGATGGTTGTGATGAAGGAGCAGCTGGACGGCAAGTTTACGGCTATTCAAAATGGCCAACAGCAGCTTGACAACAAGTTTACGGCGCAAGACAGCAAGTTTGCGAACCTACAAAACGGTAAAGAAGCCCTACAAAAACAAATTAAGGATGACCAACGTCTACTTCTATCCGCCGTCAGTGAAGTAAGTGGTGCAGTGAATAAGCTACGGAAAGACTTCGACGTGGTTGAGGAACGAGTCACCTGCCTAAGTACTGAGATGAACAGCATGAAGACTGCACTAGTGGAGTTGCAGAAGAGAATGGTGCACCTAAAAATGTCAGGTGTAGCAGTAGCTGGTTCGGGTATTGTTCATGCAACCAGTCTAAAGGTTCCATCGTACGACGGCAGCACTTCGTGGACCGCGTACCGTCAGCAGTTCCGGACCGTTGCAGCTGCTAACGGGTGGACAGATGAACAGTGCCTGACTGCTCTTACTGTCGCACTTAGGGGGCAAGCACTAACAGTCCTAGAGGCCTAGTTCAGGCAGTGGATTCAAGGAATTGTTGGAAGCGCTAGAATCAAGGTATGGGGAACGCCATCTGGAGCACGTTTTACGCGCCCAGCTACGCGATAGAATCCATCGTCCGGGAGAGGGATTACAGCAGTGGGCGTTGGAAATAGAAAAACTTGTACGAAAAGTGTACCTGTCGGCCGACCTATGTTAAGGGTAAATACCGTGCATGCATTCGGCATCCAAAATTCAGCACGGTTTCCTGGAGAGAGGGGATGAAAGTCAAAATATGTAGTTAGTTGTAATTCAATAATGAACAATATTATGAATGTAAGTAGTTGTATGTGCGTGTCTAGTGAACCTGAATGTTAGTCAGTTAGTTGAGTAGTTACCTGCAAGTGCAGCGGCGGCGGCGGCGGCGGCGGCGGCGGGCTGCGCGCGCACGTGGCCGCGTCCAGCAGCGCGCCCGCACTGCGCCTGCCGCACTCATTATTATTATATCAATAAATATAAATATATATTTTCGGACATCTAACACACAATCGCACATCTAATCCCTAGCTAAGCAGAGCTTGCATTATGGGTACTAGATAACTGATATAAATACACATACTTAGTATTGCGATAAATATTGTTACAAAGACAAACATCATTTTTTCATTGTACGTAACATTTAAACGGGGTACCATTACAGTGTTAGTTTATACGTTAAAATTGGGTCCACCCAATCTTGGTTAGAAACGAACGTTCCGAACTTCTCGGTCATCCGATCCATCGAGCTTTATGACCCGGCGCCGAGTAGGCATTTTATAGGCAATTTATGGAGAACCAGTTTATTTTACGCTTTTAAGTGTTTTTTTGGCAGAGAGTTTTCGTTGGATGTTTTTTGGAAGTCGGTTTGTTTTATTGAACACGGTGTTGTTATGGGGCTTAACTACCTGCTCAGGATGGTATCTTGATACACTTGTGCTGACGTTTTGATACCTTTTAAACTAAAACTTATAGCCAACAACACCCCATCAAACCATCACTGAAATCGGATAATGCCTACGTTGTACTCTGTTGACTAATTGGGAAGTTGCTTTAGAGCTTTTAGCATAAATACGGTAATGTTACGTTAAAATATTGCTTAATTAAAAAAACCGTAAACAAAATTTTGCTGTGACCTGAGTCCCGCGGTGTTACCCGCGGTTATTGTCGTACCGCGGGTAACGCCGCGGGGCAAAGATAGTCAAAAAAAGTATCCTAAGTTACTCCTTAGATCATCAGCTATCTGCCAGTGAAAGTCTGCCAGAAACTTTTTGAAAGTAAGTTGTTTTTCTTTCAGAAAGGGGGGGGGGGGGGGAAAGGTGTAGAGACGCAATGATACATACCTACATGTACCTATACCTACGTACGTGTGTAGTATATACATGGGTAGATTAGATTTATTTATAGACTTGTAGAGACGGCTACGGCCTACGCCCGTCGAGTAAGTCAGTCGCTAATAAACAGAGTCAACAACAACACGTCTACTCATTTAACTCTACACCTACAGCAAGTACCATAGGGAACCTTGTTATAAGAAGTTCCCTAAACAGAGATTACCCGGAACAAACAGACATACAGACACAAATTGTAAAAAATGTTGTTTTAGTGCATGTACACACACATAAATACACATTACATACATGTGCATTTATTAAAAAGTTTTTATTTTAACCGACTTCCAAAAAACATCCAAAGAAAATTCCCTGCCAAAAAACACTAAAAAGCGTAAAATAAACTGGCTCTTCATAAATTGCTATGTGTTTTCAGGGAGTTTTCGTTGGATGTTTTTAGGAAGTCGGTTTTTTTTTATAAAAAGTTTTTTTAAATATTACAAACCGTCACTCGCAATTTTATTTATTTGTAAGATGTAGGATAAGATGTAAGATTGTTACAGTATTTACGGTCAGACTTAGTACTTATTTTTTGTAAATACACACATAATATATTACATAGATAACACCCAAACTCCGAAACAAAAATTTGCAGATCATATAAATATTTGGTCCGACCCGGGAGACCTCAAGCACAGCAGTCGCTTACGCTACTACTTGCGCCACCGAGGCAGTTTTATATATATATATCTCTATATTGTACACCAAATTAATTACAAAGTTGATTTAAAACAAAGAAAGTCCAAGTGGCGGGTTTATTTTATCGCTTGGAGGAAATCTCTTACAGGCAACCATTTGATAGAAAGTATCTATAGTTAAGGTAGCATATATTTAGTTAGCTGCGACATATGCAGTGAAGCTTCACACATAAAGAAGTGGCGCGATTAAGAAAATATCTCGGACTGCATTTATGTCAGTTTGAATGTAGGTGATGTACCTCAAAGGTGTGAAAGTGATAATGTTTGTTTATACCGCGAGCGTATTCAAAGATGGAGTGTGTAAAGTGTCGCTGTGCGGGAGCGGGGAGCGGGGAGGTCCCGGGTGACAAGTACGCGTAGATGCTTACGTGTTGTAGTTGTGTGCGTCGAGAGCGCGGCACAGCGGCGAGGCGGTGGGGCACGCCAGCAGCACCGAGTGCGGCAGCACGTACACGCCGCGGTCGCCGCCGCCCCCCACCTGCACGCAACAATCTGTGTGCGATCATAGACACCTCTGCAGCTCTGTACGATCTGCACACCGGCCATATACCATGTATATATATACTTACCTACCTCTGGAATCACTTCATCTATTGCTGAAAACTGCATTCAAATCCGTTGACTATTTTAGAAGATGTAATGGACAAACAGTGGAGCGACGTTCATTTTATAGGTACTATGCAAAGATATAGTATAGGTAGTGTCTCTATACTCTCAACTTCCAGTATAGTGACCACTACTCTTGGCTTCTGCTCATACTTTCCATCGGACAGAGTAGTCACTACTCTGTAGTTAGGTAGGTCTGTTACTAATACTACCTAAACCGCTGCACCGATATCAAAGTTTGACATGGAGAAACTTTGATTTTTAAGGAAGAACATAGGCCACCCTTTATCGTGATAACCGACATATGAGCGGAGCTGAGAGAGTCAGGATTAAGAGTCCGGAGTCGTCATTGTTTAACATTTTTAAAAGACAAGACTTTAAAAAAAATAAGTTATGGAATCAGGCGTTACTTTGCGGAAATCCATGACATTAAATGCTATGAAATATATTTAGCTTTAATTCCGCGAGACAAATATCCAGGTCCGAAAGCAGGGCACAAATCCCACCGTCATGCATATGTACACATACAAAACAAGTGAGAAATAATTAGCATGCCATGCAACCAAACCTATACTCGACACGTTTAACGCCTGATTCCATAACTTATCTTAAGTCAGCAAGTATAGCTGAGCAGGCAAAACTATACATCAAGTTGACAAAACTGCATCGCTTAGCAGCCCAAAACGTTTGGTTCAATCAGCAGTGTAAACACTTAAAAGTATTTCCCCATTATATTAATATACATACTAACACACACAGCCGGTCAAGTGGTTTAGCTGTGGTGAAGGCAAAACAAGTGTGGTTGAATGAGGAATGCAGGCATTGGTTTTCAGTTAGGGACAATATCAAGCTCCACCTCAAAGTTCTGTACTCAGAGTTAAGTTACAAACTGCATAGTGTGGAGTTTGATATTTTAGATAACAAAGCCCGGGACTTCGCCTCCCAAGTAGCGCATGAAAAATATTTAACACAGCGTAGGAAGTTGGAGCGATTAACTCGGGATAGCCAAAATAATAATAATAATATCACCAACTTAGAAAATAATCATTCAGATGCGGTTCATTCTTTCTACCCACGCGTTAAAAATTATACAAATACCCAATTTTCCAATTCAGAGATTTCTTTACTAGAGAAAGGCCTCAAATATAACATCAGGCCACGGTTATCCCAGAAATCGCTCGAAACTTTAATGGTAGATTCAGAAATGGCTTGTGTTAGAAGTAAAATGGATAGCGCCGTTAAACATCAGGTGGCATTTCAGATAAAGACAGCGTCCGCAACCACCATTACCCAAAATTATTCCGAAATACAAGTACATAGGTCATTACAAAACACAATTACTCAAAATGATTTAATAATTACTAAAGCCGACAAAGGCAATACAGTAGTCATTTTGGATAAAACTGCATACCACCAGAGGGTTAACGACGTTATCCAGGGGGAAGATTTTGAACGTCTTACTACCGACCCTACTAAAAAATTCACTCTAGAAATAAAGAATGCAATTAATAACACGTCGTACATTTCTCCAGGCCAGTTAAAATATAAAATTCCAATGAACCCACGATCTCCTTTTTTGTATGGTTTACCAAAAACTCATAAAGACAACATCCCAATTCGCCCCGTTGTCTCTTACATTGGTGCCCCGACATACGATTTAGCCAAATATCTAAACAATTTACTAAAGGCAAAGGCATCTTTTAAACCACAGTACAGTTTAAAAAATAGTTTAGATTTAACTAAAAAAAATTAAATATTAACACCCCCCACAATTCGAAATTATTATCACTAGATGTAGATAGTTTATTTACAAATATTCCATTTGAAGAGTGCCTACGTATTTTGGGGTACCTTTTGGAGAGGCAACGTTTACATCCAGGAGAAATAAATGACCTACTTAACCTCACACGTATTTGCATGGAACAAAATTACTTTCGATTCAATAACGAATACTACCGCCAAAAAGAGGGTCTAGCAATGGGATCACCTTTAAGTCCATTAATGGCGGAAATATTTATGGACTACTTCGAATGTAAATATGTGGTGGGCGAGCCCAACATTCTGTTTTATTATAGATATGTGGATGACGTAATTATCTGTTGGACAGGTACTAATCGTCAATTGGATATTTTCGTAAATAGGCTCAACACTCACCACCCCAAAATTAAATTCAAATTAGAATTAGAATCAAATCAGTCCCTTAATTTTTTGGATCTAACAATCACAAGAGTCAATAACAAACTCGATTTCCAAATTTATCGAAAGCCCACACACACTGACACAACGATTCCCGCTTCATCCTGTCACCCACTACAGCATAAACTAGCAGCCTTCCGCAGCTATGTCCACCGTTTAATGTCACTCCCACTGTCCACGGATAATTACGCAAAAGAACTCAAAATATTGTATCAAATCGCGACTTCAAACGGTTACACCAAACAAGTTATTGATAATATAATTAAGAAAAAGCAGAATGACCGGGCTCGCTCAGCACTTTATGCATGTACCCCCGAAAGAATTAACAAGAATGTCGGGAGTCTCACTTACATAGGCC
The DNA here is from genome assembly GCA_949125395.1 of Diaphora mendica. NCBI lineage: Eukaryota > Metazoa > Arthropoda > Insecta > Lepidoptera > Erebidae > Diaphora > Diaphora mendica. Next base: position 30,032,607 of record OX421318.1, read on the forward strand.
CAATTTCAGATAGAATCGCGAATATTCTAAGAAAACACAATGTTTACGTAGCTTTTCGATCGGATCATAACTTGCGTAAACTATGTAACGGTAAAGATAAATTAGAGAATTCAAAAAAATCCGGAGTTTACAAATTAGTATGCAATGATTGCACCGGGGTCTATGTGGGTCAGACAGGCCGTAGTTTCGAAATTAGGTACAGGGAACATGTTGCCGCTCACAGGAATGGCCATCCAGATAAATCACATTTCGCAAAACATTTAATCGACACCGGCCACTCCTTGAGCGGCAACAATACCTATAACATTCTGCATGTTTGCGATAAGGGTTTCCGGATGAGTGTGTTGGAACAGTTAGAAATATCAAAATATAACAATAATAATGCATATACACTGTTGAATGACCAAACAAACTTAATTCCATCACCACTTCTAAGTATGATTGCGGGTAGTTCGGCACAGATGTCGTTGTGACATTGTATTGATCGTGATTATAGCGTCATCAAAACGGTATATAAAGGGCCGACAGCGGTGCGCTTGCGCGCATTCGAGCTCCAACGCTCGACGAGTCAACATCTCCTGAGGATGCCCCGTGGAGGGGCGAAACACGTGTCGAGTATAGGTTTGGTTGCATGGCATGCTAATTATTTCTCACTTGTTTTGTATGTGTACATATGCATGACGGTGGGATTTGTGCCCTGCTTTCGGACCTGGATATTTGTCTCGCGGAATTAAAGCTAAATATATTTCATAGCATTTAATTTAATTTAAAAAAAATGTCAAAGATATAAATTTTATTTATCACGGTGTTTTATACCAAACTCACCCAACCCTAATTTTTGAAGTGAAAAATTTGTTTAGCGGCGTTGGGCACTTTTCTGGGAGGAGTAAAAATGTTAAACTCGCACCAGGACACGTGACCTGATCGAATATTCATAAGACGGAGACGTGGCGTAGGAGAGAAAGTAATATCCCCCTCTCTTTCTACCGCGGCGCGCGGCGAAACTGTATGCCTGCTCCTCTGTGTGACAGCTGATGGCTCGACTGTCTGTATACTTGTGAAATTCGTGTATACCTATCAAGTGTTTTAAATAAGGTAATTGAACAAAGCGCATCTATTAATGAAAAAATTGACGAAGAAATAGTGAAAGAAAATGAGAGTACTTTATAAAATACCAGATTAAAACCCGGCTTCGCTCGGGTAATATGTTTATACTGTATAGCATTATTTAACCTATATTTTTATAACATCACAATAAGCATTTCTGTAGTTATTGGTTCTCAAGGAATATTAAAGGCAAAGCAAGGCATAGATTCGTATAGCATCGTTCATTGTGTTTAATAAATATAGGAAATAAAAAAAATGAAATTTAATGAACCAAAAATGCACAACGTTAATGTTCAAGTTTTCACTCCTGGCGGCACTCCCGGAGTGCAACCCGTTTTATTTTTATGGCAAAACCACGTTTGCCGGGTCAGCTAGTGGTGAAATAAAAGACTATAGCGAGGAACCTGCGGAGGGAGGCCGCGCGCGATCGGGCTGGACGCGCTCGGCAGCCGCGGCGAGGCTTGCGCCGGCCGCGCCCTCGTCTCGCGGCGTCGCCGGTGCTTCTCCACCACCACCTGCGGTCTCAATCATGTTAGGTATGGTCTCTCTCTTTACGGGTTACATTCTATTTTGATTCACTAACTTTATCAGTTTTGCTTCTAAGCGATTAAGTACAGCAAATACTTGTTAGCTAATTTGCTTGCCATAGCGGACAGTATTTCACCTACAAAAATAATGAAATTCTGTCCGCTGTCCTTCTTGTCCGCTGACTCGAATTTTAAGAATATTTGCCCATTTATACTGGATTCATTACAGGTTTTTTTAACCGACTTCCAAAAAGGAGGAGGTTCTATGTTCCACTGTATGTATTTTGTTTTTTTTTTTTTTTTTTTTTTTTTTATGTATGTTACCCGATTACTCCGTCAGTTGTGGACCGATTTTGAATTTTTTTTTTGTATTCGACAGGGTATGCTTCCGTGGTGGTCCCATTGCCAGCATATCAGGATCTGATGACGGGATCCCAGGGAAATCGAGGGAAACCCTCATTTTTTATAGGCACATACTATGTTTTTCGTATATTTTCTGAAGTTACACCGGTATTTGCGTCTGGTAGTCATCATTTTATGATGATGAGCTGATGATGTAAGGAACCACTCCTTAACGGTTAGGAGTTGGAGAATAATTCTTTCAATTTCATACGTATCTAAAGACCTTCAGTCGTATACTTTCAAGCTATTTAGGTGAGCTGATGATAGAAGATTAAACTCTTCAACAGTTAGGGATTAGAGGATGATTTTAATATTACACGTACCTTAATTTGTATTCTTGATGATGAAATTTGATGAAATAATTCAACTTACTACTTACCTACGATTGTTTGCACTAAAAACTGTAAAATAAAAACTTTTTATAAAAAAAAAACCGACTTCCAAAAACATCCAACGAAAACTCTCTATCAAAAAACACTTAAAAGCGTAAAATAAACTGGTTCTTCATAAATTGCCTATACCTAATTCTTTATTCATTTAAATAGTAGTATTATAATGGGTGCTAGGTACCTAAAATCTGTTTGAAGTCGGTGCTAAGCCAAAAAGTATACAAACGAACAATTACAAAAGTCTAAGCGATAGTCACTTGGCACCGACTTCAAACAGATTTTAGGTACCTAGCACCCATTATAATACTACTATTTAAATGAATAAAGAATTAGGTATAGGCAATTTATGAAGAACCAGTTTATTTTACGCTTTTAAGTGTTTTTTGATAGAGAGTTTTCGTTGGATGTTTTTGGAAGTCGGTTTTTTTTTTATGTATGGCCCGCCAAAATGACTACTCTGCCTGATGGAAAGCATAAGTAGAATCCAAGAGTGGTGGTCACCATACTCATTGCGAATGCAGACAATGCAGCATGGCGACCCACACTATTGCGGCCTAGTAATGCTTCTGCATCTTTTAGTCCAGTCAACAAGTATGGAACTTGTTGACTAGACTATTTGGGCCTACGGTATCGCACTCACCAACGAAACACGACAGCACGAACGCTGTCATTTTACGTTGATTTTATGTGCGAGGGTAGTACTGCCCCGTTCGTGATAAAATTAGCGTGGCTCTACTACCTTTATGGTACAACAAAATGACATATTCGCCTCAAAGAATGATCACTTTAGTTTACCTGCAAGTAGGAGGCAGTGTCGTCGGGAGCGGATACGCCGCAGGTTGGGGGCGGTGCTGGCGCCGCGCTCGACGCCCCGCGCTCGGCGCTACTGTCCACACGGAAATTACTTGAATGAGAGGTCGTCAGATCTGTGGCGCAACAAGTCGTTCTTTAGATATATAAAATCATTTTATGTTATCCCGAGAATATGTGCGTGATTTTTCCGACGTCTTCCACAAATATCGTAATAGTTTAGCAAATACACCCAATAATTCAACAAATTATATACAAAAAACTTCGTCAAGAATCACTATCTATTACTAAAAACCTCATCAAAATCCGTGTTGTTTTTGAGTTTATCGCGAACAGACAGACAGACGCGGCAGAGGACTTTGTTTTATAATATGTAGTGATAAATACATACACACTTTTAAAAAGCCTGAAGCAGTATTGGCAGCTGAGGTTCTTACCTAAATGCGGGTTGGTTAATTCGACATCTTTAGCTTCAACTCCTCTGTGCGAAGTGCAGTTTGTATGAGTGGAGACGTATTTCTTAGGCGACTGAGTCATCATGCGCGGTGAGCTGCGACCGGTTAGTAGTAGGTAGAGCTTTACCGACGTACCGTTGAAACGTATTTAGCTGAACTTAGCCAGCTGGCAATAACAACAAATGTACGTATGTATGTAAACAATTAGCAGCAAATGACAAACAGTCATCAGTCAATATGACACACTAGGCCTATTGCAAATGAATTTAAAACTACTTTGTGCACCTTCTTGTTGTTAATAATATATTGTTAGAAAATAGAAGTGAGAATTAAATAAAAGAACCAAATTGGAGGTACCCTAACCTCAGTTCTCATTTTAATAAAAACACTAAACAGTTCACAACAAACGAATCTTATAATTCGACATATGATTACAAGCAATTCACAAAATACATAACAGATAATAATATAATAATAATATAATTTTAATTGCTTAAATGTGGTACCACTGACGAAATATATACTAGACCAACACTCTACTAGGCGAGACCTGTACGCGGATTTATAGTAAGCTTAATGTTCCCTAGATGTCACTAAGTGCATCAAATCGTGAATTACAACCATATTTTCTGACCCACAACACCAATACGAACCCAACAGTCAACTGTCAAGTTTATTGTCATTGTATTATTGCGAAATGTACCACTAGATGTCGTTTTTTAAATAATTAATTATCTTAGTACCTACATAATTTATGTAATATTTTATCGTCAGAGAGATCTACACAAATAAATAAAATTGAAATGTCTGTTTTTAATTTTAAAATAACCGCTTTTCTCTTTACAATCTTTTTTTTTATTAATTGTTTGAAACTTTTTTTATTTTCAATGGATTCACTTTAAACTTTGTATGTATGTTTCTCAATTGACATAGGTAAGGAACTAAGGACTGACATTTATTTTTTTAATGGATTCAAAAAACCAAATAAAAATTGATGAATTAATAAAATACAGTTGCATGTTGCAGTTGCAATTCCCGTCCTTAATGACACATGTCTAAAAACAGTTTTTGGCGTTTATAAATGTTGTTGATCGTGAATGTATGCAAATAAAAAATTTGATAATTACGAGTTGATAATGTCGAGAATTGCTTGCACATATTAATTAACAACTGTAGATGACAAAAAGGTGTAATTAAGGATTTTCTTTCGGTTTGTGTCTTATAAAAAATCCTAATGTTAAAAATGCGGACGTAAGTTCCTTTGTTACGCTTTCCGGCGAAAACTACTTAGCTGATCAATCTGATCATTATGAAAGACATATTCTTGTAGAGGTATTAGAAGTAAAATAGGATACTTTTTATTAAATGCGAACGAAGTCACGGGCGAACGAAGTCGCAGGCGAAACCTAGTTATTAATAAAACAATCATAAGAAATGTTTTTGGAACGAAGTTCCATAACGCGCTTTTCGCGCCAAAAGTTGTAGCGACACTTAACATTGAGTTGACGTCATAGTGCTGGATAAATAAATAAATAAAATAAAAAAGCCTTTTATTTCTACTAGAAGAATAATAGTTTACAAAGTTAGTTAGTTTTGTTAGTATCAAAAATTTATAGTTTATTAGTTTTAGTGGTTGTTAGTAACAGTTTTATGAAAATAATTTTAGATATTCTAATATTATAGTGTAATTATTCTGTAGGAACCCCTTTGCGGGTAAAGGCCTCCTCCAAATGGTGCCAGTTTTCTCTTGATTGTGCTGTTTGCATCCAGTTTGGACCCACTGTGTTTTTAATTTCATCCTCCCATCTTTTGCAAGGTCTCCCTTTCTTTCTTTTGCCTACTGGCCCCTTCCATTCTGTAACTCTTTTTGTCCACCTTTGATCTTGCAGGCGTGCTATGTGTCCAGCCCACTTCCATTTTAATGCAAGAGCTTGTGCTAATCCGTCTGTTGCTTTTGTGATGTTGCGTATTTTTGTATGCCTTATTTTATTTATTCTTTTTATGTTTAGCATACTCCGCTCCATTCCGCGTTGGCACGTTTTAATTTTATTCATGACATTTTTGTTAAACCTCCATGTCTGACAACCATAGGTCAAGCATGGAATAAGACAAGAATTCATAACTTTAGTCTTGAGTGTGATTGGCATGTTGCTCTTAAATATTTCTTTAAGGCTCCAGTACTTATTCCATGTTAACTGGGCCCTGCGCTCAATCTCCTGGTAGTTATTTGATCTGTCGAAGCTTATTTGCTTGCCTAGATAAATGTATTTGTCAGTATATTGGAGAGGATCGTTGTCAACGTATATTTGCACCTTGTTGCTGTTGGTCATTACCATAGTTTTAGAGAGGTTTATTTCTAGCCCAGCGAGCTTGCTGGCTTTATTTAGTGACTCTACCATGTGTTGTAGTTCTTTTCCATTTTCTGATATCAGCACCAAGTCGTCGGCAAAGCGCAAGTGGCTTAAATGTTTAGTTTTTACTTTTATACCGCATTCATTCCAGTCAAGCTTGCTTATTATCGACTCTAGTGTGGCTATAAATAGTAAAGGTGACAGTGGGTCCCCTTGTCTTACGCCTCTCCTTACAGGGAACCAAGGGCCGGTGGTTTCTAGTTTAACTCTGCTTTTGCTCTTTCTGTATATGTTTTTGATTACTCTTATGTATTCATTTTCCACGTTTTGAGTTGTCAGAGTTTCCCAGATATAGTTGTGTGACACCGAATCGAATGCTTTTTTGTAATCGATATATGCCAAGTACAGTGGTCTCCTTCTCTCTTGATATTTCTCGATGAGAAGTTCGAGTGTATGAATATGGTCGATGGTAGAGAAGCCTTTTCTAAATCCTGCCTGTTCGACGGGTTGTGTGGTTTCTAGTGTAGAGTTAATTTTTTTGGTCAGGATTGTAGAAAATAGCTTATATGTACTAGGCAGCAGACTTATAGGTCTATAGTTCCCAATGTCTTTTGGGTCGCCTTTTTTATATAACAGAATTATGTTGGATTCAGACCATTGAGTGGGTGTCTCTCCAGATTCGAGGATAGAGTTGAATAAGTTTGTAAGGGGTGTAGCTAGTGTTGCGGTAGCCATTTTTAAAGTATCGTTTGTTAGGTTATCCGACCCCGGACTTTTGTCTAGTTTCAGTTTGTTCAAAGCCTCTATGACGTCATTTTCTTCAATTTGGAAACTTTTTTGTATGTCCCCGTCGTTGCTGTTGTTTTGGTTCTCGTGATTGGTGTCATCTGCCTCTTTTGTGCTGTAGAGATCTCTGTAGAATTCTGTTGCTACGCTGATGATATCGCGGCGGTTGTTTTTGGTTATTTCGTCTCGTTTTAGCTCCTTGATCCAGGTTTTATTTGGTTTCAGCTCTTTGTATGCCTTTTTCGTGCTTCCAGTTTGGTGTAGGTGTTTTTCAATAGTTTTATATCTGTAATTGGCGTAGTCTTTTTTTATGCATTTATTGACAAGTTTGTAAAGGGCCGAGATTTCGTTTCTTGTTGCTCTAGTTTTTTTTGAACTTTTTTGCAGGTCTTGTCTTCTTTTAAAAAGTTTTAACGTGTGTTCTGAAAATATTTTGTGAACTTTCTTTGGGTTTTGTGCTGCTCGGGCGTTTTGCAAGCTCAATGTGATGATTCTGATTAGGTTATCGTAATTTATCTGGACTGGGATACTATTCTCAGCGAGCGTTTGATCGTTCGATATGTAGAAGTTTAGGTATTCTTTGAACTTGATTATTTCTTCTTCGCTTGTTATGGTGCTATGTTGACAGTTAGTAAAGTTTGTTCTGCTTTTTTTTAAATTTGTATCATATGATATTGTAGCTCTTACTGGCCTGTGATCCGAAGGGTAGTTAATGTTCAGTACTTCTATGTTTTTGAACAGATGAGGTCGGTTTGATAACACAAAGTCTATTTCATTTTTGTTGGCTCCATCCGGTGATCGCCAGGTCCATTTTTTTTTGTTTCTTTTTTTGAAGAAAGTGTTCATAATTGACAATTTGTTTTCACTGGCATATTCGATTAATCTTTGTCCTCTCTCGTTTCTGATTCCATATCCGTGTGCTTTCATGATTAAATGTTCCTCATTTTTTGGTATCCCGATTTTAGCATTTAGATCGCCCATTAGTATGAAGTCTTTGTGTGCTAGTTCTATTGCCCTATTTACTGTCGCATAAAATTTATCGATTTCTTCCTCGCTTGCTTGTGCAGTAGGGGCGTAGACTTGAATTATGGATATGCTGGTACTCTCGAATTTCAGATTCAATATAGCTACTCTTTCAGAAAGCCCAAGGTAGCTTTGTATGTTATTTTTAAGATGGTATTTAACTATAAAACCTATGCCATGTCTTCCAGGTGTGTGGCCTGTATAGCAGAAAATAAAGTTTTTATGCTCTTCGATTTTGTTTCCGATGCGTCTTGTTTCAGCTAATCCTAATATGTCGTATTTAATTTCTTTCAGAGCTTCGTCCAGCTCTATCAAACGTTCGTATGATGAAAGTGTTTTAACGTTATATGTCATAATGTATAATGTTTTTTGTGGGGTTGTTTCGTTTTTCGGAGGGTTGTTTGGAGGGTTTTGGTCACGATCTTCCACGGTGACCAGCCGGCTTGGAAGATGAGTGTTATGTGCTGGTGAAGCTTTTTCTGTTTGTTTGTTGTTTTCTTGGAGAGGCTGGTCGGTTCGTTGCTATATATTTGTGGTGTTTGCCTGTGTGTTTGTTTTGTTATTAGTGTTTTTGTTTGTTAAATAGTTTAGAATGCTCGGTTTTACTAAGCCTTCGGAAAAGCTTGAGGACCTTTGTGCTGTGTGGGCGGCCAAGGTTTTGTTCTTTTTGTTTGCTTGAGATATCTGCTCGGCATGATTGTTTGTGTTATTCTCCGGAGATTTTGGTAGGTTTCTTTTATTGTTTTTCGGGTTTTTGGATGAATTGTCTAGTAGAATAAGCTTGTCGTATTTAATGATGGCTATATTACCCTTCTCTCTTTCAGCTTTTAGTTGTTCCTGTAGCTCTTTTCTTTTTTGTAGGACTGCTTGGGGGTAGTCTTCTTTTATATAATACGGTGTCTCTTTCAGAGCTCCTTTGCCTTTTAAGATGTCGATTTTCTTGCCAAGTGTTGTGAACGTAATAACTATCGGTCGTGGCTTTTCCGTCCTCTTCCCTATTCTTCTGATCATTTGTAAGTCTCTATTATCTAATTGTATTGAGAAGTATTTGTGTATAAAGTCGACTATATTTTTTTCTAAATTTGAGTAGGATTGTACGTGTTCCTCCAGCCCAAAGAAGACTAGATTACGTTGTCTTGATTGTCTCTCCATATAATGTAATCTTTGCTCCTGATTTTTCACCATCGACTTAAGGTTTTCCTGTTTTTCTTCTATAATTTTTAATTTTTCTTCTAAAATTTTATTTATATTTAATGTTACTTTTTCCGTCACTTCTTCCCCTTTTTTGTGTATGAGTTTTTTCTGTTCATCAAGTTCTTTTTGAATAGAAAGAAGTGCGGTCATTTCTTGCTCCATCGTGATAAAAATAAATTTCAAAAATATTGGTACTTTGTTTACCATACAGGTAGTGACCTCTATTGATGTTTTTTGGAACTTGGAACAAAATCGATTAACAAATCTTTTGGTAGTGACCTCTTTTGCCAGTTCTCGGAACTTTGTACGTAGGTTGATTTAGTCGTTTGACGGTTCCGCCTCTGGCGGCCTCAGAGGGTATTGGCAGTCAGAGCCATACGCGGATACCGCACGGTGTCGACCGAGGCGGCGTGCGCCCTGGCCGGAACACCCCCGTGGGATTTGGAGGCGGAAGTGCTCGCCGAAGTTTATCGACGGGTGGCTGAATATCGGGCGGAGTATGGCTATCGCCCTCCGCCCGAAGAGGTACGCGAGTGGCGTGAAGCCGCCCGTCGAGCCACGATGGCTCGCTGGTCGTTCCGGCTGGAGACTCCACGCGCTGGCTTTGCCGCCGTGGAGGCTCTCCAGCCGGTCATCCTCGAGTGGGCAGGGCGGCAGCACGGGACCCTTTCCTTCCGACTGACGCAGGTCCTTTCCGGGCATGGTTGCTTCGGGAAGTACCTGCACTCGGTCGCTAGGAGGGAATTGAGTCCCGCCTGCCACCACTGCGACTGCAGTGAGGACTCGGCCCAGCATACGCTGGCGATCTGCCCTGCATGGGCGTCGCAGCGCCGGGCCCTCACTGCAGTCATCGGAGGAGATCTCTCGCTACCGGCCGTCATACGCTCCATGGCCGGTAGCGATAGCAGTTTTACCGCGGTCGCAACCTTCTGCGAAGATGTAATCTCGCAGAAGGAGGTGGCGGAGAAGGCCCGGGAGGACGATGTCCACTCGGACCCAATCCGCCGCCGGCGAACCGGGCGGCGGAGGCGCGCCTATCAGCGCCTCATGCCGCCCTGAGTGTGGCCGCGGATGGTCGGGACGGGCTTTCCCCTCCATCCGCTCTAGTGGCCTCCCGCGAGGGGGCGACGTACGCGTGTGCCGTACGTCGCCTAATTGAGAGGATACCAGCAGACGGTGCCCGCTTCTGTGCGGGCAGGCGCTGGGTGGGGTCCGGATGTGTTAATAACTGCAGTTCCCGGACTCCTCCCTTCACAGGCGCAGAGTGGCACACCGTGTGGTTTTAGTCGGTTCGAGTCCGACACACCGCCCCGCCGCAAGCCCCGGTGGGGTGACGGTCCGAGGGGATTTCCACACGTTAAAAAAAAAAAAAAAAAAAAAAAAAAAAAAAAAAGTCGTTTGACGGTTACTGCTACTCGCCAATCGATGGCGTTAGTGTATGACGACTTCAGAGATTTTATATTTTTACTAAGTATTTTCTTTTTCGATTTATTCGTTTCTTAGGTTTTGTTATGTAGAATATTCACTAAATCACTGTACTGAGTATTTCTAGTCAATGGTTAGTTATTTCACAACCAATTAGTAGTTTTACGATGTGTAAACTTGCATAACTTTCCTATTTTCACTGTTTAGTCAAGAAAAGTCACTGGGTACTAAATTATGCTAGCACTGTTTTTGCACTGTTTATTAGACTATCCTTGCTATTTTAATTTTGTTCTTAAATAACGATTCGTTGTATTCACTGCAGAATTGTTCCGTATATAGGTAGGTAGTACTAGAAAAATATGTCTTTTGCACTCAATTGTTTACCACTGTTTTGTAGTTTTTCCGTGCAATATTTGACTACGTCCACACTGTATGTTAAAAATCGGCTTTCTATTTATTCACTTTGACGTTTATACCGCTTAATACGCTCTAATTATATTTTACTTTCACAAATAAACACACAGTCGAAGTTATCCGTGGCACAGCAGCGCCCTCCCCTAACATAACTGCTATCTGGAATGATATCTAGTGCTGGATACTCAACGTTAAATATAACAAACTGATTGCCAACGTCCATACCGTGTTCAATGCACCGGTTCTCGTCCGATCACCGAGGTTAAGCCACATCGGGCGTGGTTAGTAATTGGATGGGTGACCGCCTGGGAATACCACGCGTGTTGTTGACTTCTTGCATTTATTTACAGAAAATAATATATTGTTTTATAATATATTTTGTAAAGTTTGATTATTTCTAAAATAATTTGACAAATGCGTTACCGACCTTTGGGGCATAGTGGAGTGGGATGGGGGGAGAGGTTGGGGTATGAGCCTCCGGTATCCTCACTCACTCGGTGAAACACAGCGCAAGCACTTTTTCACATCGGTTTTCTGTGAGGCCGTGGTATTACCAGGGGCAGGGGTCATATTACGTCGCGTCGCGCGTAACCAAGTTAAATAATATCCAGAAACGGTTAAATACGTATCTACTCATTTTTAATCAGTAGCCCAAAGTTAAAGTTTCATGTTTCTAACTTAAAAATGACGGACTTTCGTCCACACTTTCAACCCGTATTTCACCCCCTTAGGGGTAGAAATTCCAAAATACCTTCCTTAGTGGATGTCTACTCAATAAAACGATCCATATGAATAACTGAAAGAATACAACTTAAGGTATATACGTACGTGTAATATAAAAATCATCACCTTATCCCTAACTGTTGAAGAGTTTAACCTTCTATCATCAGCTCACCTAAATAACTTGAAAGTATACGACTAAAGGTCTATAGATACGTATGAAATTGAAAGTATTATCCTCCAACTCCTAACCGTTGAGGAGTAATCGGTGAACATACATAAAAAAAACACAGTGGAACATAGAACCTCCTCCTTTTTGGAAGTCGGTTAAAAATAAAAATACAGTCGAATTGATAACTACCTTCTTTTTTTGAAGTCGGTTAAAAATAAACATTCATCTTAATATATATATAATAATATATATAAATCTCGTGTCACAATGTTTGTCCTCAATGGACTCCTAAACCACTTAACCGATTATAATAAAATTTGCACACCATGTGCAGTTCGATCCAAATTGAGAGATAGGATAGTTTAAATCTCAAATTATAGTCGCAATTTTAATTTATTGCTAATTATTGTATATAAATATGGCGGTACGAAGTTCGCCGGGTCAGCTAGAATTAATTAATATTTTTGAACTGAGTATGCGGCTCAAGCGACGTTGCCGTTCCGTATTAACTACTGGAAGATATGAACGATTTTTGCAATGTTGCCATTCATGAGTGCATTGTTTCTCTGATTCAACCAAATAACTTATAAATGTGACATCTAGCGTAGTAAATAGGTCATTATTTTCAAGTTTATCTAAATCGATTGCAACGACGTCTCTTAAACATAGGTGATAACTTTTAGTTATGCAATTGAAAATCATTTTTTTAAAGCAAGCAATACAAAGCAAGTTTTATATTTGAAAAATAATAATATAGTTACTAGAATTGAAGCACATCAATAAAATACTGTTAAACTTTGTTAAACTGCTTTTTAGAGCTTATTTTGAGCGCCATCTAGATTCAGTTGAACTTTTCTAGCTTTTTACGGCGTACAGTATTGGCCAAGGGAGGGACGGTTTATAGTATATTGTGTCATTGGTGGTACAAAAAGATGGTAAAAAATTAAAATAAAATATGCACGATACACATTTCACCAGTAATAGGCATGCAAATTTAGTGTTGCAGTCTTTCGTACAGTAGTTATTATATTTCGTTATTTCATTCGAAGATATACTTATAACTAGGTAGTACCTTTATCCTACAAGGCAGCTCGCACTATTTAAAAGACTATCAATTGACTTGTCATTGCTGTCATCGGCCCCACTCGGCCGACACCGGCACATTAACTCATTCTTTTCTCGTGCGAGGCAGCGTTCGCACACGCACCTGCTAGTTTAATTTCATCTACCTACATCTTACTAAATAATAAAATGCCGAAATGTTACGAAGAAAAATTAAAACGTTATAAACGCAAATTACAACGATTAGAGGAGAAACAAAATAAGAAACGTCGTCGAATAATAGAATCATCGGATTCTGAAAACAATTCAGGTATGTAACAATGTTATTATACAAGTGTTCTATAAGTGATTTATTGTGTTAAAAATACATACTCCTTAGTGAGAAAATTTTAAGCAAAGCCTAGAGGATAACTGCGGGTTATCACGAAGGCATAAAACAACTAATTAGAATATTAGTTGTTCAATTTTGCTTTAATGACTGGAAGTTGACTGCGGGTCAACACAAGGGTCAGATCATACCTAGAGGTTAACCGTGGGTTAACACGTGGTTTATACAGTCAGCGACAGAAGGCGCTGTTAACTTCATCCCAATAATTAAAACAAAGGGGTAAAATTTAATTTAAAATATATTGTCCGTATGGTGACGAATTAAGAATACATATGTCATCACCTCGTTTCCTCCCATGTGCTGTAAGAGCAAATTAAGGGATAATCTAAGAAGATAACATCTTCTAAGAGGCGGAATTATCGAAACTAAACCCTATACTAACATACATGCGTGTCAGCATGGTATAGTAGGCCCGTGCCCAATAGTGGGACGTTTATGGGTTAAAAAGGAATATATACATATATATATTTGCTAATTTCAGAACCAGAAGTAATGCCTATCGAATCGGACGTTCTCGAAGCCGAAATACTTCAGGATTCTGAAGGTACTGTATTGCCACTAAGCGATACTCGAGCGGCTGAACATGAGGAGTTAGATCCTGAGATCCTGCAGGCCCTAGGGGAAACCACGGAAGAGGCATCAAAATTCGGAGAAAAAATCTACGACAACCTGGCGCACCTGTGGAGTCCGATACTACGGACAGGTCTTTCCAAGGAAAGTAAAGATACCCTTTTAAAGAAATATCTGATTCCCGAAAATTGCCCATTATTACTACCACCTACTCTCAATCCAGAGATCTCAGCTGCCATCTCAGAGCCATCTCGAGCTAGAGATAAGCGTATTGAATCAATCCAACAATTGTTAGGTTATGGTGTCACAGCCATTAACAGGGCCCTTGTCCTGCTGCTTGACGGCGATAACAATAAATTGGAGGCAATTAAGTTTCTTAGTGATAGTTGCCGCATCTTATGCGACCTTCATCACGAAGAGACTGCAGCTAGGAAAAAATTAATAACTACAGGCCTTGATAAATCGTTTAAGACAATGGTACAAGGGGTAAGCAGAGATGAAATGCTATTTGGTAATAAGCTTTCAGAACAAATCAAAGCTTCAAAAGTCATAGAAAAGCAGGGCCTACAAATTAAACGGGCTGATCCTACGCCAAAACCTCTTTCGTCGTTTGTACCCCAGCCATCTACGAGTCGCAATAGGCCCCAGGGAAACTGGTCAGGCCCTCCTCGCTTCCCATCAAACAGGGGGGGGCGAGGGGGGCCGAGGAAGCCCAACACTGCGGGAGACAGCTACCGCAGAGGTCCCCTGATGAACCAGTCGAAGTTAACGAAGACAACCCGACGTGCAACTTAACAGCATTGCAGGTACATGCGGGTAGATTAAAATATTTCTACAATAATTGGCAAAATATTACCACGAATCCATTAGTTCTTAAATGGATTCGCGAGGGGTACTCTATACAACTTAACAATGTTGTATACCAAGAGAAAATACCCCAAAATATATTAGGTACAAACCACAAAACTTGCATGTCCCTTGCAATCAAGAAACTGTTAGACTTGGGAGCTATCTCGTTGTCTAAAAACAACGACAATATTTTTATTTCTAGTTTTTTTCTAGCCCCAAAACCCAATGGCGATAAAAGATTTATTCTCAATTTAAAACCACTGAATAAATTTATTATTAATAATCATCGAGATATTACGTACTACGTACTAGAGGAGCCACTCAAAACCAATTTTAAGTTCCGTTTATATTTGAATTATAACTAAAAAGCGCTGCAGCGCAGCCAAACAATAATTAGTAGTCTAATCCAACAGTATTATCAAGCAGCGCTCTATCGCATTTGAGCTGTAGTTTCCTCGCGAGCGAAATGTCATAAGCGCCGTGATTTTCATGGCGGTTACGCGTTTTGGCCAACGAACTGTTGCAAAGATTCGCTTTCATAGAGTAAGCGCCAAGCAACAAAGCAGAACGGATAAATAGCTTTATACCTACGAAGCTTTATTAGGAAATTCACACTGAGTAAATATTCTGTGTCAATAGCTTTGCCAGTTTCAGTTTTTTTGTAGAATGCATCGAGGTATAAAGTATAAAAGCCGAATATTCATTTTTTTTATTATACTTTAAGTATAATTTTGAGTATAATTATTAAAAAAAAAATGTTATGGGTTATTAACGAAGCTATTTTTAACAACATTTTATTTTTACTTATCCAATTAAATACGTTAGATACGTTGTGCATTTAACGTCAGTTAATTCTACCTAAATATCACTTCTGTATGTTTTACTCTAAGTACTCTATGTCGAGTGAGGCAACAATGGCGTCTTAAAATATTTTGTTCGTATTTAATTTTAAAACAATTATATCTAGTTAATTACTGGTGAAAAGTTATTCCTTTGTTTTTCTCCGTATTCCTTGTATTATTAGTGCAATATCTCAAGACACAAAATGGCATATTTCACGAGTTTTAGAACGTTTTTAAATTTAAACAATCACACGCTTAAGCCACCTCTTCAGCCGAGTGTAGCTAGCAAGCGACTGAAGGAAGTGCGGCGCAAGCGCCGCAATTGCATGGAACACCGCACTTGTAAGTGGCGTCTTCTCTATACATTATATCTCGATGTTAATAATCATTTTAAAATGGAAGACCATAGGACAGTAACTAAACTTCTATCAGTAAACGCTTTTATGGCTACTATTGATCTTAAGGAAGCATACTTTTTGGTTCCCATCACCAAAAGTTGTCGCAAGTACTTATGTTTTACTTTTGATGGAAAAATCTATCATTTCAATGTCTTACCATATGGTCTATCTGTTGCTCCCCGTATTTTCACGAAAATAATGAGAGAAGTTATGAATCACCTGAGATCCAAGGGTTATATATCAGTTATATACCTTGATGACATTTTGTGCATCGGTGAAACGTTCAGTGAATGTCTCCGAAATGTCACGGAAACATTAAATGTACTAGAGCGCTTAGGTTTTGTCGTTAATTGGGATAAAAGTGTGTTATTGCCTCAACAAAACTGCAGATTCTTAGGATTCACGTTTAATACAGTTGAAATGTCACTAGGCTTGCCCGTAGACAAAAGAAATAAGATCTCTAAGTTAATAAATATTTATTTAACGTTACCAAAATGTACAATTCGAGAATTTTCACAACTAATTGGGGTACTTGTGGCAGCATGCCCAGCTATCAAATACGGTTGGCTATACACACGAAGTCTCGAAAGAGCAAAATTCTTAGCCTTGCAGAAGAATGATGATTACGGTACAAAAATTAGGCTTCCTAACGATATTTTACCTGATCTACGATGGTGGAATAATAACATATCTTCGTCTAATAACTCCTTAAGACCACAAGATCAATTTATATTAGAAATATTCTCAGACGCGTCGAAGACGGGTTGGGGAGCTTTCTGTAATGGAAATCGAGTAAATGGAGGATGGAAAGACAGTGAATTTTCCTTGCATATTAATTACCTGGAGCTATTAGCTGTATTCATGGGGCTTAAGTGCTTTGCTAAGAATCTTTCAAACGGCTCCATTCTGTTACGCGTAGACAACACGACAGCAATATGAAATATCAATCGAATGGGTGGAATTCAATTCCCACACTTGAACGATCTAGCTAGGTCTATTTGGCAGTGGTGCGAGAGACGCAATATCTGGTTATTTGCTTCATACATAAATTCTCTAGATAATATCGAAGCTGATCAAGAATCTAGAAAACTTAATATTGATATAGAGTGGGAACTTTCAACATGGGCCTTTAATAACATAAAGAAAACGCTAGGCACACCAGATATTGACTTGTTTGCCTCACGCGTCAATGCCAAATGTCAACGGTATATATTGTTATATGTCGGAATGAGGGTATCCGAATAATAAGAGTATAACAAACATGTGCCACTATCGAGCGGGTTCGTGAGTCGGGCGAGGCGGGTATATAAAGCGTCGCGATCGGAAGCAGGGACAGTTTACTCTTCAGATCTCGTTACGTTCATATCTCTTGATTGTGACATGGGTCACTTCTGAGTTATAATAGTTTTCTATTAATTGATTTATGATTTATTGTATTTGTGTGTTATATCGTGTGTGCTAGTGCCAACTAAATTGTTCTTAATCTCTCCCTTTGATCCGCGTGAGGCGATATTTGCCAGTGGGGGAATTACTAGTCTGGTGACGAATTCCACAGGGCAAGCGCGGAGGAGTGAGCGTTGCCCCAACCCCCTCGCGGGGGTTGCTGATGGTTTAAATAATTCATATCCTAGAAGTTCTACTTGGTGCTAGTTTGCTTTGCCGCCGTCCTGGCTAATCCACCGTTACATTTCAGAAGTGGGATCTAGCATTCTCGCGCTCTAGCAGTCTTGATTTAAAAAAAAAAAAAAATTAACTAAATTTTTATCTTGAATCCCTGCGAAAATTTTCTTGTTTTCGTTCGCGTGATTGGTGAAGGTGCGGTGAAGTATATCTATCTGAACATCTGGTGAGTACGTTCCAGTTTATTTATATTAAGAGATTTAAAAGTGAAAAAAAAATCATTATGTTTTACATTTACCTATCACTGTCTGCAATTATATAGTACACTGTGTGATACTTCTAAGTGGAGTTGTCTACCGCTGTGTGTTAAATCAAGACGGCTGTGTGATCAAGTCTGGTAAATTCAAGTACCTACATGTAAATACGGACGGCTGTGTGACCAAGTCCATGTAACTAAAAGAGAGGACGGCTATGTGATCAAGTCCATGTAAGTAAAAGAGGGATCATTAAATAATAAGGGTATGAAAAACATATTTGACGATTTTAAACTTCTTTTAAAAAAAAACAACATAACTTACGTAGTGGAAAGCAAAATAGACAGCCAACACGGGCATGAGTAATGAGCATCGTTTTTTCTTCTAGATTAAATCAAAATGCACACTCTTTTGCCAAAACATAGCAGCAAAAATAGCTACTTTTCTATATAAGCTAGAGAAACTTCTAAAAGATATTAAAAAAAAAATCGAAAAGAACATTATTATATGCGGGGACTGGAATATAGTTTTTTTTTTTTTTTTAATGATGCTTCGATGACTAAGGAACTTAATTCCATTTTAGAAAATTACAATTAAAAAAAAAAAAACATTAAAACACCAACAAGAGACGTTTGCTTAGATTTAATAACTATTCATCAAATTGTTTCCTGATCTATATTTTGATGAGGCATATGACTGTTCGGGTGTCGATAAAGCATTAGAAAATGTCCTTGATTCAATAATATAATCTGTGCTTCCCTATCATTAATGTCAAAATAATAAATATTCCAATGAAATGTAAATGGATCACTAAGGGTTTAAGAAAAGCATACAAAATTAAGAGAACTCTATCATAAAGTATCTACAATCGTCTCAAAATAAATTGTGCAGTTATAATATTACCTACAACTTATACAAAAAAAAATGCACACTTCAGGCTCACAAAATACAAAACACTATGTATATTGTTAAATCTGAGAACATTTGCAAAAGCATCATGGAAAATATCTAGTTTTGACTATGAAATTTTCGTATTTTCGTCTTGACTTATAGATAAGTTGAGTTGAGAATTTTATTTTACTACTATGAAAATGTAACTGAGACCGTTAAAATTGTAAGTTTTTGGCTTGTTTAATTGTTTATTGTTGAGTGCTGTAGTGTATAGAATGTGTAATGTATCAAGAACCACAACATATTCTCATGTAAGTGAAATACAAATTTATTTTTGAGAAAAATAAATACTTTACCCACAAAAAAATTCATCAGCTAAAAATGTTATAAAAATAAATAAGGCAGATACATTCAATTATTTTATTAACATAACCAAAAAAAAACGTTGGCATGGTTTTCATTAGTGAAATCAATAGCGGAGTCGTTAGAGAATAAAGTTCCGATAATATCAGGTCGGATAAAAAGTTACCTGTCAGAGATATCAATGCATTGAAATCCCTTGTTTATCAGGGCTCCACAAGAATACATAAAGATCGACAGACATTTTGAATGCATGTGACGCACCGCAGAGTAGTATTTTAGGACCGCTATTATTTTTAGTCTACTCGTACATTAACGACTTACCTGGATCGACTACTAATAAATGTATCTTATACGCCGACGATACCACTTTATCAGTGGATTGTAAAAATAAAAATACTTACGACGAGAACATGAATACAGCACTATGCGATCTCACTAATTGGCTAGATAATAATAACCTAAAATGCAAGCAAAACAAATCTTATACAATTTCAGACCTACAATAGTAAACAGACGTCTTTAAATATTACGCATATTATGCAAACGTTACACATAGTGGACTCGACCACTTTTTAGGCATGAGTATTGATAAACATTGTAGTTGGACAACATATTAATAAAGATGTTCAAAGCTAGACAGGTACGTATTTGTTTTAAATAAGATAAGACGCTGTCCTATGGGCATATCACGGTTACGTCTCCTCAGTTCTACGTTACGGAATTATCATGTGGGGAAATTCTGTAGATATAGTGAGAACATTCAGAGCCAAAAACAAATAATGTGTAAAGTCTCAAATAAATAGCCTATCTGCCAATAAATTACTGATTCCCAAACAACGCACTGCTATGTATAACAAAAGTCTCTGACAAAGTCAAAAAGATTTTATTCAAGTGGGCACTTATTTTACAGCCGCTTATGAATAGTCTATATTTAATATTTGAAAATAGAGTGATTCTAGTCTCCAGTTCCAAGTGCAGCCTATCCTTCATGGAGAGGAGTCTGGTGAGAAGCTCCATTGTTGCTCCTTAAAAAAAAAGATAAATAGGGTTTACTATATTTATTTCCTTACTAAGAGATTTAAATGAGAACGAAGTCGATCAAGGAAAACAAATCAAAAAGTTTGGAGTAATTGCTGCATAGCCATGAGCTAACCAATCATGCGCCGTTATTACCTACTCAAAACTGCAAGATATTTATATTGTGAGGTCCACTTATGGAAAATAAAATCCAAATAGCACTTTCACTCATAGTTAAATTTAAAAAGATATAATATCTACAAATGTAAAATAAAGTAGACGCATGGATCAGCCATTGACTTATTCAACCATAATTGAGCCGCATACTCTGGCCGCACAGCAAATCATCGGGTCAATATCAAAGAAAGTAATAATAATTATAGTCGACAAGGTGCTCACACAATAACAAGTACGTATTTAATAAATGGGGAATACAAAAATATTATTAGATAAGTACCAAAGCCAAAGAAAATTAACAATTTATAAAGAGGAATTAGATGTCTTTAGGTTATACTTGTAGGCCAAGAGTACATTTAAACAATCATACCGGAGTACCAACATGTCAAATTACATGATTCAAAATAAATGGCAATCTGTATGGCGATACGAATCTTCAATAAGTTACCAAATTGCCTCAAATGTCATAACTTAAACCAGTTAAAACATAAATTATTCGACTTACTTTTAAGCAAATTTTACTATACTACTAACGAATTCCCAAGTGATAAAGATATATTATTGGGTGCTGTTGTCTGGACCTAAAATTTGTTCATGGAATTTGGAATTTGTACACCAGGGGTGGTGGAGTATACGGAGCGTATTGTAGTGTGATAACGTATTTTATACAAATAAATCTCTTTCTTTAAAAACTGTGTGATTTAGTAAAAGTTAAAGCTGTGTGATTTAGTAAAAGTTAAAGCTGTGTGATTTAGTAAAAGTTAAAGCTGTGTGATTTAGTAAAAGTTAAAGCTGTGTGATTTAGTAAAAGTTAAAGCTGTGTGATTTAGTAAAAGTTAAAGCTGTGTGATTTAGTAAAAGTTAAAGCTGTGTGATTTAGTAAAAGTTAAAGCTGTGTGATTTAGTAAAAATTAAAGCTGTGTGATTTAGTAAAAATTAAAGCTGTGTGATTTAATAAAAATTAAAACTACTGATTTAAAAAAAAATAAAACTACTGATTTAGTAAAAATTAAAACTACTGATTTAGTAAAAATTAAAACTACTGATTTAGTAAAAATTAAAAATACTGATTTAGCAAAAATTAAAACTACTGATTTATCAAAAATTAAAACTACTGATTTATCAAAAATTAAAACTACTGATTTAGTAAAAATTAAAACTACTGATTTAGTAAAAATTAAAACTACTGATTTAGTAAAAATTAAAACTACTGATTTAGTAAAAATTAAAACTACTGATTTAGTAAAAATTAAAACTACTGATTTAGTAAAAATTAAAACTACTGATTTAGTAAAAATTAAAACTACTGATTTAGTAAAAATTAAAACTACTGATTTAGTAAAAATTAAAACTACTGATTTAGTAAAAATTAACTACTGATTTAGTAAAAATTAAAACTACTGATTTAGTAAAAATTAAAACTACTGATTTAGTAAAAATTAAAACTACTGATTTAGTAAAAATTAAAACTACTGATTTAGTAAAAATTAAAACTACTGATTTAGTAAAAATTAAAACTACTGATTTAGTAAAAATTAAAACTACTGATTTAGTAAAAATAACAGCTGTGTGACATAGAACACAACGAAACTGTGTGATGTAGTACAAATGAAATCTGTGATCTGGGAAAAATAAATAAATTGGTCAATACCAGATTTAATTACCGTTAGTGGCAGCTCTGATCGCCGTGGGACACGGCATGCACAGGATGGCCGAATGTTATATGTCGGAATGAGGGTATCCGAATAATAAGAGTATAACAAACATGTGCCACTATCGAGCGGGTTCGTGAGTCGGGCGAGGCGGGTATATAAAGCGTCGCGATCGGAAGCAGGGACAGTTTACTCTTCAGATCTCGTTACGTTCATATCTCTTGATTGTGACATGGGTCACTTCTGAGTTATAATAGTTTTCTATTAATTGATTTATGATTTATTGTATTTGTGTGTTATATCGTGTGTGCTAGTGCCAACTAAATTGTCCTTAATCTCTCCCTTTGATCCGCGTGAGGCGATATTTGCCAGTGGGGGAATTACTAGTCTGGTGACGAATTCCACAGGGCAAGCGCGGAGGAGTGAGCGTTGCCCCAACCCCCTCGCGGGGGTTGCTGATGGTTTAAATAATTCATATCCTAGAAGTTCTACTTGGTGCTAGTTTGCTTTGCCGCCGTCCTGGCTAATCCACCGTTACAATATCGTGGAAAAAAGACCCTGATGCAGTAACTATAGACGCGTTTACAATTAACTGGTCTAAATATTTCTTCTACGCTTTCCCTCCGTTTGCTTTGGTCCTAAAGTGTTTAAACAAAATAATCAATGATAAAGCCTCAGGCATACTAGTCTTCCCTCATTGGCCTGGACAGCCGTGGTTTCCACTACTTAAAACAATGATAACTTCAGAAATCATATTTTTCGAGCCTAATCAACATCTTCTCAAATCCCGTTTTAGATCTCTTCACCCGTTGCACCAAACCCTTACCCTGGCAGCCGTGAAGCTCTCAGGTACGCCTTTAAACACCGCAACGTTCCAAGCATAGCTCTCGATCTGATGATTTCTTCAATATCAGCAAACACTTTAAGACAATATAACGTTTCACTTAAACTTTGGTGGCAGTTCTGTCAGGAACAAAGTCTTAATGTATTAGATACTTCAGTAGAATCAATAATAACATTTCTTACGGGTCAATTTCATAGTGGCAGTTCATACGGCACTATCAATACCCGTCGTTCTGCACTATCGTTATTCTTAGGTAACCAATTGGGTAAAAATGCTGTTAAAAGGCATTATAAGCAAAAGCCCGGTCGCCCTAAGTATACTACTACTTGGAATCCCAAGGGCTAACCTTTAGAATCTATACAATCGATTTGAGAGTTGACAATTTTATGTTTGATAGTTCTTGCTTTTGTTAGTCTACTCCTAAAATTTCAACTTGCGGAAAGTCGTAGTTTTTGAGATATAAATTTTTGAAATTATAAATAAAATACGTGAAAATAATTTTGACATCTTCTCTGCGTTTTGTTATTCCTTACGTTATTCGTTTTAAACTTTTTTCAAACTCTCAAAATAGTTTTTGTGTATTTTTTTGCTAAATTAATTTAGTTTTTATTGTAATACACACCGTATATACGAAAAAATACTTTTCGAGTATTTTTTTATATATTTCGTTTTGATATTCACTTTTAATAAAGGACATATTTTCTTAAAAAAGGAGAACCAAAACGCAACACTAATGACGCGTCGCCATTTCAATTATAGAACAACAACAACTTAGCAACACCCTAATGTTTTTGTTAGTGGCCAAAGAGAAAAGTAATTAGTGGCTAACTTTGTAGGTTAGGTTAGAGTTGTGAATTATATATATTGTGTTATAGGAAATGTATAAGAACAGGATATAATTCTTAGGTAATTAATAGCAATGTATTACTCCGAGTTGGCACAATCCGACTTTATTGGGTTAGGTTAGATGGCTAAGGCGGGAGCGCAGCGCAGCGAAGCTCCCGCCTTAGCCATCGTGGTTATTTTTTTTATAAACCACCCAGAAACAGGAGCCCCGCCTAGCGGGGCTCCGTCGACTCATAATTGAAGCCAGTTTTTATATACATATTTATATAATAAATAACAGCGATAAAACATGTTTATTAAGTGGAATATACAAACAATTTTTGTACAAATTTCTATTTTTTCTAAGGGAACCAAGCATTTCCGGCGGGTGAAAATGGTGAGGAGGTGAGGAGGACCCCCCAAGTAGGGGGTATCCCCCACCCCCTCCCCCCAAAATCTATTGTATATATTGCGAAATGCGTCCTAACCTATAAAATTTTCAAAAATTCATATAAAAAAACTATGAGGAATCGCAACCCCCCCTTCAAGGGGGGCTATATACCACACCTCCCCCACACCTCCCCCCGCCCCCGCCCCCGAAATCGATTGTATAGATTCTAAAGTCCTTCCATCCCAAGTAATACTAGATTGCATTTCTCAGTGGGTTTCTAATAAAACCCTCAGTTTAGAAAGATTAACTAAAAAGGTGACTGTTCTTTTAGCACTATACACTGCTAATAGGATACAAATCTTGTCCCTGATAAAGATTGAAAATGTCATAAAATCTTCCGATGGGATTAAAATATTAATAACCGATCAGATAAAAACGTCTTCAGCTGATAAAGAACAGCCCCATTTGTACTTACCGTTTTTTAAAGAAAACCCAATTATATGTCCCGCTATGGCTTTAGATGATTACATGTTTATCACGAAAGACCACCCAGCACAAAATCTCTTCTTATTACATATAAAAAACCTTATAGAAAAGCATCCTCTCAGATTATTAGCAGATGGATTAAGGGGCGCGTCCCTAAAAACGCGCGAAAAGGCACTTGCAGTTTTGCAAAACACAAACAACTCAATTCATATTTGACACTAAAAAAAAAATCTCAGTAGTTTAATAAATCAGTCTACCAATCTACCGAGTGACATTTATAAAATAATTCTTTATTTTTGTGAAAAAAAGCCTTAACAAAGATCAAAATCATCGAAATCGACCTTTTTAATTAGCACACTCTGTCCTATTTCGTGCTCTATTTTAAATGTTTTTTTCTTATTTCTCGAGAAAAAAGTATGGAGAAAAGATTTACCGTTTTAGTTTTTTATTAATTCTCACCAAAAAGCCATAATCTAAGGCTAAACATCATTCATTTTTAGCGACAAAAGTTCCATACATTTTAGTACGTAGATATCGTCTCCCGTAAATTGCAATAAATAAGTTTTATCGCTCTCAAAAAATTCAGTGCCCTCCGAATATTCAAGGTGACACCACGTCCGTTTGTAGTTCGCACTGAGCTCTATAATACGTAAATGACAAGTTTTAGGGTGGGTTGCCAGTGAGTGTCGAATTGTAACTGTTAATTTGTATTCTTGAATTTAATTTTTTTTAAAGAATAATTTCAAAGAAAAATATTAGTATTTTTTATTAACACAGAACTTATTTTTATGTTTTTTTTTTAACTTGCTATGTATGCATATATCTAACTATATTTGTTAAGACGGAATCTTGCAACTCAATTTTGCAGATATCTTCAACCGATTGTGTTGAATTTTTGTAGGCATATGTATATAGCGTGACAATGCTATATTATGATGACATGGGGCTGATCTGATGTTGAAGCTGGAAGGTGGTCATAGGAACTTTGTAACGACGGAACCTATCGAGTTTGGAGTCGTTTGATTTGTCTTGACGAGTACTTTGAATACACTTTGACAGACCGAGACACTTTGAGAAATTGTTTATAAAAAAGTAAAAAAAATTTTTTTTTATGATTTCTGTTAGAATTGAATAACTACTACTGAAATAATGAAAGACCTTAAAATTACAGTTTTATTTTTGACTGCATGGTTGGTCTAGTGGTTTAAGCGGTTGCCTCGCCGCTTCCTACTGTCTCAGGTGTTGTGGGTTCAAATCCCACATGGGACAACACTGTGTGATCCACGAATTGTTGTTCTGAGTCTGGGTGTCCATTGTGTCCGTTTCATGTATGTTTGTAAAGTCCCCCGCGACACAGGATTTATTGGATATATACGGAAGTTGTCTTTTTTGAAAAAAAAAACTAGCTGAGCCCCACGGTCTTACCCGCGATACTACACCAACCGCGGTTACTCCTTATATCATCAGCTACCTATCAGTAAAAATCCCGTCAAAATCGCTCCAGCCGTTCCAGAGATTAGCCGGCACAAACAAACAGACAGACAGACAAAAATTGTAAAAAAGGGTCCCATCTACACTTTACGTCATTTCCATTGTTATTCATCCCTTAAGTTCGAATTTAATCAATTGGTGAATTGTAAAACAATATATGCCCTATTCCTTACATTATCTGATATCTGTAATCTATATAAATAAAAGAGGAAGGTGACTGACTGACTGACATACCCAGAGATCAACGCACAGCCCAAACCGCTGAAGTTAGAATCCTGAAATTTTGCATGTAGGTTCTTTATATAACGTAAGTGAGCACTAAGAAAGGAATTTTTGAAATTCCACCCCTAAGGGTTACCCCCTTAGGGGTCAAAATCTCTCAAAATCAGGGGATGAACATCTGTGTGGGCGAAGCCCCGTGTAAAAGCTAGTATTATATATTTAAGGAAATTTCCATTTCAAAGTTTTACACTCTTAATATTAATTTTAAGACAAATAGTTTGTTTTTTAACCATCTTAAAAAAAGAAGGAGTTTATAAATTAACTGTATTTATTTATTTTTTTACCCGACCACGGCAAAGCCAAAGGAGGGTTATGATTTTGACAGGCTATGTATGTATGTTCATCTGTTCCCTCATAGCTCCTTAACTACTAATTAGAACTGGATAAATGAGGTATCGTTAGAAGTGTCTTGATCGTCCGCTGCTTATAGGCTATATGACGCGTCACTCAATTTAATGTGGCGCCCTCTAGCCGACATAAAGTACTGTATTAAAAAATGAATTTGACATAAATATACCGTATTTGGTATCATCGGAAAGGGTGTTACTTGTACATTTCAAATATATATATAGGTATTATTAGCATTTGCTGGTGACTTTGTTCGTATTTATTCAAATTTTTTTATATTTCTATGTTAGGTATTTAAAATAAACTTTGCATATAAATTATTATTATCACTACACCAAAACATTTTACATAAAAAAAAGTAAAAACTTATTAAAATAGAAACGTACCATAACTCTTAAAAACACGTGACTACGGCTTTTCAAAACTTGTTTCATACTTTTTCAGCGTCGTTTTTTGTGAAAAAGTGAAAAAAGTACGTAAGTAAGTAAGATCTATGTAGTAAAATTTAGTCAATATGAGCAATAAAAGCGATCAAAAATTATATTTTTAAGAAACATTATGTTCCATTAATATAACATATATCATACAAATTTTATTTCATAACATAGCATTAAAATCCGTTGATTACTGTAAAAGATCTAAGCTGACAGATAGCGCGAGCGACTTAATTTTATACTGTGTAAAATATATTATTCGTCCATGAAATGAATTAAAAATGAATAGGTACACTTGAACCCCATTCTCGGCCGTTGACGAGTTACTTAAAGCCCGCGGGCTTTCCGATATGACTAAGATACATTGCGTGCTTTGTAGGACATTCTAAACATTCTTCAAAGGCGAACAGTTAATGAATATGTAACTAGAAGAAAAAACCGAAAGTAAATTTACTAGTTGCCAGGGTTAGTATGCAACAGTGCCCGATGCGTTTGTGTGCATGTAAAATATGAATGTGGGTGTTCAATCACAAATTCCCACGCTCAAGGACTACAGTCTTAAGCAGATATCGGCAGAGGGCGGGATCGATGTTAGCGTGTTTAGCGCGCACAGCACGCGACACACGTCCACGTCGGCGGCGGCCTCTGCTGGCGTCTGTTTTGACGTAATAAGAACTGCTGGATGGTCAGAATCTTCCCAAAGTGTGTCCAAGTGTGTAAATCATTAATATAATAAATTTAAAATAATCAATATATTTGTTAAATTAATTGATTATTATCTGATAAAACTAATTGTAGGTACTTATTTTGTTCATTTGTTTTGTCTAAAATTAAATAAACATTAATGAAAATGTTTGATGTCTTGTAATTTCAAACTAGCACACCTATCTCTAAACATCTATCAAGAAACTGTTAGACTTGGGAGCTATCTCGTCTTAATATATATAAATCTCGTGTCACAATGTTTGTCCTCAATGGACTCCTAAACCACTTAACCGATTATAATAAAATTTGCACACCATGTGCAGTTCGATCCAAATTGAGAGATAGGATAGTTTAAATCTCAAATTATAGTCGCAATTTTAATTTATTGCTAATTATTGTATATAAATATGGCGGTACGAAGTTCGCCGGGTCAGCTAGCATTTGGCTCTGAGATGGCAGCTGAGATCTCTGGATTGAGAATAGGTGGTAGTAATAATGGGCAATTTTCGGGAATCAGATATTTCTTTAAAAGGGTATCTTTACTTTCCTTGGAAAGACCTGTCCGTAGTATCGGACTCCACAGGTGCGCCAGGTTGTCGTAGATTTTTTCTCCGAATTTTGATGCCTCTTCCGTGGTTTCCCCTAGGGCCTGCAGGATCTCAGGATCTAACTCCTCATGTTCAGCCGCTCGAGTATCGCTTAGTGGCAATACAGTACCTTCAGAATCCTGAAGTATTTCGGCTTCGAGAACGTCCGATTCGATAGGCATTACTTCTGGTTCTGAAATTAGCAAATATATATATGTATATATTCCTTTTTAACCCATAAACGTCCCACTATTGGGCACGGGCCTACTATACCATGCTGACACGCATGCATGTTAGTATAGGGTTTAGTTTCGATAATTCCGCCTCTTAGAAGATGTTATCTTCTTAGATTATCCCTTAATTGGCTCTTACAGCACATGGGAGGAAACGAGGTGATGACATATGTATTCTTAATTCGTCACCATACGGACAATATATTTTAAATTAAATTTTACCCCTTTGTTTTAATTATTGGGATGAAGTTAACAGCGCCTTCTGTCGCTGACTGTATAAACCACGTGTTAACCCACGGTTAACCTCTAGGTATGATCTGACCCTTGTGTTGACCCGCAGTCAACTTCCAGTCATTAAAGCAAAATTGAACAACTAATATTCTAATTAGTTGTTTTATGCCTTCGTGATAACCCGCAGTTATCCTCTAGGCTTTGCTTAAAATTTTCTCACTAAGGAGTATGTATTTTTAACACAATAAATCACTTATAGAAAACTTGTATAATAACATTGTTACATACCTGAATTGTTTTCAGAATCCGATGATTCTATTATTCGACGACGTTTCTTATTTTGTTTCTCCTCTAATCGTTGTAATTTGCGTTTATAACGTTTTAATTTTTCTTCGTAACATTTCGGCATTTTATTATTTAGTAAGATGTAGGTAGATGAAATTAAACTAGCAGGTGCGTGTGCGAACGCTGCCTCGCACGAGAAAAGAATGAGTTAATGTGCCGGTGTCGGCCGAGTGGGGCCGATGACAGCAATGACAAGTCAATTGATAGTCTTTTAAATAGTGCGAGCTGCCTTGTAGGATAAAGGTACTACCTAGTTATAAGTATATCTTCGAATGAAATAACGAAATATAATAACTACTGTACGAAAGACTGCAACACTAAATTTGCATGCCTATTACTGGTGAAATGTGTATCGTGCATATTTTATTTTAATTTTTTACCATCTTTTTGTACCACCAATGACACAATATACTATAGACCGTTCCTCCCTTGGCCAATACTGTACGCCGTAAAAAGCTAGAAAAGTTCAACTGAATCTAGATGGCGCTCAAAATAAGCTCTAAAAAGCAGTTTAACAAAGTTTAACAGTATTTTATTGATGTGCTTCAATTCTAGTAACTATATTATTATTTTTCAAATATAAAACTTGCTTTGTATTGCTTGCTTTAAAAAAATGATTTTCAATTGCATAACTAAAAGTTATCACCTATGTTTAAGAGACGTCGTTGCAATCGATTTAAATAAACTTGAAAATAATGACCTATTTACTACGCTAGATGTCACATTTATAAGTTATTTGGTTGAATCAGAGAAACAATGCACTCATGAATGGCAACATTGCAAAAATCGTTCATATCTTCCAGTAGTTAATACGGAACGGCAACGTCGCTTGAGCCGCATACTCAGTTCAAAAATATTAATATTAATTAAATATTACTTGTATCTCTAAACATCTACCTAGTTATAAGTATATCTTCGAATGAAATAACGAAATATAATAGATGATCAACCGAACTTCGAGAAGCGAAGTTCGATCATTATTATATGAGTTATTTCATTCGAAGATATAAACACCCGGCCCACCCCCACCCTATACATAAACAAGGTTTATTTAATTTTACACTCTCTGAAAAGAATGAGTTAATGTGCCGGTGTCGGCCGAGTGGGGCCGATGACAGCAATGACAAGTCAATTGATAGTCTTTTAAATAGTGCGAGCTGCCTTGTAGGATAAAGGTACTACCTAGTTATAAGTATATCTTCGAATGAAATAACTCATATAATAATGATTGAACTTCGCTTCTCGAAGTTCGGTTGATCATCTATTAAATTGCTAAAACCTCAGATTACTAAAGAAAGCCAGATAGACCGTAAAGAACACGACAATGAATCTACAAAGTAAATATAAATTACAAAGCGAATACATTCTCGTGGCAGTATTTGACAAACCGCCATATTGTGTACACGTCACGAGTGATTTTTAATTTTATTTTCAAATGCCGTCTTGCGTCATTAAACACTAAGAGTAATTCCCAAAAACAAAAAAAAAGAAGATGGAATATCTTTTCACAGGTAAATACAGATTATTTTGTTGCTATAATTATTTATTTACCCGATAATTATATTGTTGTGTCGGAACACAAAACCTCACCCGTAGTTCGACTGTGATACCAGTTTTTGTCTATTTTTTTTCCCTTCAATTAGGGAAATTACTTATTAGTCTAGACATAAGTGAACCTCATTTCTATATTTAGGGACTTGGTTCCAAACCTCATCTGAAAGTATTCTTTGGTGATTACACTACGATAACACTACATAGCGAAATTGGAAACGAATTCTCGAAATTTAAACGCAAAACGACAATATTACAAAAAGTTAGTGCAAAATAAAGGTTGCTGAGAGTTTACATAGTATGTAAAAATAACTGAATTCAAAACCATAACATTTAAAGTTTTTTAATATTAAAATACCCTTTTTTCAATCTTAATCTATAAAAAAAAATAGGGACGTTTTTACTGTTTATGGTATCATTACACGTACACAGATGTACGTGTTCCGACAGTGTCGACAAGGTGTCGACGCCGGCTGTTGTGATGTGCCATCTGGATTTCTTTAGTAATCTGAGGCTAAAACTATATTAATTGCTAATTAGCAATAACGAATTAACTAAATCAGAATCAATTTAAAAAGATTACGTGTAACACTTTAATAATATTCAATACACACCTACAATGCATTTATAAGAGTATGTATACTAATATGTAAATAGTAATTCCTAATTGTCCAGATTACTCTTATTAATTTGCGT
Source organism: Diaphora mendica (assembly GCA_949125395.1). NCBI lineage: Eukaryota > Metazoa > Arthropoda > Insecta > Lepidoptera > Erebidae > Diaphora > Diaphora mendica. The sequence continues at coordinate 30,063,914 of OX421318.1, forward strand.
GTTGAAGGAATAAAATAAAAGATAATTTAATACACAGCACTAGGTATATACACACATCAAAAGTGTCTAGGGATCAACATATGTGTCTAGCGATCAACATATATTTTTGCAATAACTTTTCTCCTGATTGATATTAATTAAAATTTTCTTTAAGGATTCATCAAATAAAGTGTTTTCGTTTGTCACAGTAACGATAAACCAAGTCACCTTTGCATTAATAAATAAATTTGCCATTTTCCTAATAAAGGGATTTTTGACATTTGAACCACTAACATTAAAGTTCGAAAAAAAGACTGAAATAACAGTTTTCTTTAAAATTTTATTAGGTAACTTAAACAATTAATAATCCGTGTTTCTACCGCGAACACCAACAACACAAGAACATCGGTTTGGCATACTCAAAATGAGTTCATCCAAACACGCTGTGGAATGGCCGCCCATGTTCGTTGCAACAACAAAAAAAGGTCTTCTTGCGACTGGATACCCTCCATATTCGGCAGAGCTCTTCTCTGTAGCATATCCCATGCATGCTCAATCGGGTTCAAGTCTGGCGACTGAGCAGGCCAGGGCCAAAGCCACATCTCAATCTCAAGAAATCCGCATAAAAATGCTTGATCCCTAGACATTTTTGATGTGTGTATATTCCCCTAAGTGCGTGTCGGTTCGGCGTTACAATGAGACTGGCGACTGGCTGTTTTATTGTATTATTGAAATTAACTCGACAACGTAATCTAAATAAACATTTCTTGTTCATTGTCTTCGACTAATAATGTAGTATTGATCGAAGTTAATGGTGTGCCTACGGTACTCCCCTACCAAAAAAAAAGAAAAACTACAAAACAGTTACAAAAATTATACCACTTATTAAAGTTATTACTTGACAAATATTATCGCAAAGAATGAGCACTGTTACTGAGTAATGAGTACCTATTAGTACCTAATACAATAGGCCAGTCAACAAGTCTCGCCGGCACCGCAGCACTTCACGTTACAATAAACAAATACCCGATACTATCAAACCCTCAGCTGTCGCATTTACAACAAACTAAATAAAAAACTACAAATATACTCTCTACCCAAACATAAATGCAAAAAGGTGCTATTGGAGAGCCTTCAGCTACTTACTTACGATGAGACCGAAAGACTACGTGAGGGTGAACTGTAGCTATTCAATGTGTATAGAAATGTTAAACCATATGTTTCTTTTGTCTCCTGTAACAATCTAATCCATTCACGCATTATACATAAACCATCTTGTCACACACATGCACACACACCAGTGGCGGATTTATATATTTGCCGCCAGTAGGCTATGAAACTTTTGCCGCCCCTTCTAACTCCTGTAATTCAATACCCTTTTTTTTCGTGTGGAAACCTTTTCAGGCCGTCATTCTAAAGGGGTTTTTTGTGTGTAGTGTGTCGAAATCGAACCAAGTAAAGGTGTTGGTGGGAGGAGGGGGAATGTGATTAGGGCATACAATTATCGTCATCCGCACCATCAGACTCTTATTTCAGAGTCAAGAAGTTGGGCTGAAGGGTTCGCCATCAACCTGTTTTTGCAGGTGCAGAAAGTGATTGAAAGCGTTTTCGTAAAACACAGGTGGAACACACGTCCCCGTTTATGACCTCCTTGACCGGAATCGATGAGAAGAACGTGGAAGATGTTCCACTCGTCCTGGATGCAGTGATACGGCTACGGATCCGTTGTAAGAGCCTGCCAATAGTTGTTGGAGTGCCCACGTAGAATACCAACAAAGCTGGTCTTTTTCTTCCGTGTTGAATTGAAATACATTGAGATACCCCTACCGGACAGTCGGTGATGTGGTGATGTCATACTGGGACTGATTAAAACCACACTCTGTCTCGAGTACTAGCAGCTGGTATGATAGATGGTGGTAGCTGGTAAATGTAACATAGAAGGGAAACGTGAGGTATCCAGATAGATCTCGAGCCATGTACGGTTTGCATATGATCGCCTCGTATATGTGGACCACAATCTCTCCTTCCTGGCACTAAAAATCTAACCCTGGCCTGATTCTACTACCGCGAACAAATCCCGTCACCTCTAGCCCCCCAGGCAAGCGGCTATCGTCTATCTTAGCTAGGTGTAGGTTGAGTCGTGTGCGTGTGAACTGAGGGACCATAGTGATATTTTTGTTTGAAATTTTTATAAGATTTAGTAGTAGGCTCAAAACAATTGTAGAACAAATATGAGAATTTGTAAAAAGATATGTTAAAAACTACAACCCTTTAAGTGTGGTCCCTCAATCCTCACATACCATCAGCCAGATCTCGGCAAGTATGTAAAAAAATAAGGTATTGTGACTGCAGACATTTAGTAGACAATTTGTAAAGATATATACTAAAATAACTGAGCACAAATCATCAACGATTAAAAAAATACAACGACTATACTGTGGTCCCTCAATCCACACATGAAAGATTTTGTTATACTGAATATTATCACATCAACGGAATAAAATCTTTATTTTCTTACATAATGTTTTAGAAAAAGTCTAATAGCAATTTGTAAAAAATAAATTAAAAAAAAATATCGACGCACTTTGAAGATATTTATAATTAAAGCTGGTCCCTCAATCCTCACGTTTTCAAACATACTTGCATGTCTAGCTGCTAGACGACTAAAGTATCACAAAGTGTAGTGTATTAAACTTTTTGTAAAAAGTTTCTACAAAATAATAGGTATCTAAAATTGTGTGTATCTTACCTCTAAAATGAGATTATAGCATTTCAGTGATCTTATGAACAGATATACGAGTAGTGTGACCACACAATGAAACAAAATGTAGACTACCATTATATTTTTTATTGTAATAGACGAAACCCAAGGTTGTACGGTTGATTTAGTGCTAAGTTACATTACGTATCTTTACAAAGCATGAAATAAAGTAGCTTTTAGACGCTTATCACCATTTAGGCTATGTTTCAAGGAAGCTTTATGTACTTATAATACCCCAGTATTTTACAAACCATTATGGTAACATAGTGGTATTATTTATACTGCTCAGTTTTATACGTTCTATTAACACATAAAATTTAACATTTAAAAACACAGGATTTTGTAAAATATTTACAAATATAAATAATGTAATTGTAATAAAAAATGTATTGTAATTGTAATAATGTAATAAAAAATGTAATAATGTAAACTGTACTGTAATGTAAACATATCTTTTTACAAATTCTCATATTTGTTCTACAATTGTTTTGAGCCTACTACTAAATCTTATAAAAATTTCAAACAAAAATATCACTATGGTCCCTCAGTTCACACGCACACGGTTGAGTCTGGCCCGTTCCCGGACCTACCAGACCAAGACTAAACCTTTCCTAGTCCCACTCCGCCGTCTCCTTCACAATTTCCACCTAAATAAGAGAATCCTTACTAATAGCCGTCCTGATGTTTCGCCTCTACTTGTCCATTTCATTCCAATCCATTCAGTTATGCAGTAGTTATTGCATCAAAAAGTAGCAAACATCTATATATCCATCCACACAAATTTTTGCATTTAAAATATTGTAAATAAAATCGAGATTGAAAGCCGTAGACAGAGATCGAGAAGAACCGATCGACATAGATGTAATTATAATGTAATAGTAAAATATACGTGTATTAGTCATCTAAATTATGACAATCCTTTATTTTTAACCGACTTCAAAAAAAGGAGGAGGTTCTCAATTCAACTGTATTATTTTTTATGTTTGTTACATCATAACTTTCGACTGGGTGAACCGATTTTGATGTTTTTTTTTTTAAAGCTGGTGCTTTCCGTGTGGGCACATTTAAATTTGGTCCAGATTGAAGTTGTTTTTTTTTTGTTAAAATTTGTATATTATCGTTTCGATACTTGATTTAGCGTCTTACTTGGAATTGCCGACTGCATGTATTGTGTACACCCGTACACGCCGTTGTAGTTGAACACCGCCGACGTATTTATTAGCCTCCACTACCACGGGTTACAAGAGTGCCTGAAGCGACTAGTGGAACTACTAAGACTATTTAGAGGTACGAACCATCACGTAAGAGGTTCAAGATGAATATCTGAGGCGTCGATCTATGCCGTGCAGTGTTCCACAGGGGACTGATTTCGGCATTATCCCGTAGAACATAGGTTACTGGTGCAGGAAACTTCCCATCCGGTCTGGGCGTAAACTGTTATGTCATTGACAGTTTGAATACAGCCCGAAGGGTGACCTTTAAAGATGTGGCCTCCAGGGATGTCTCTTTGGTGATATGGCAGTGGACTTAATGGTGTACAAAAATGTAAGTCTCTTCACTTCATTAGTCCCGTAGTGATCCATCTTATGGCGCCTCAATCGTGTTCCATTCCGTCCTCGTACCGGATCAATCCCAAAAAATGTATCTAGGATTGTTACTTGACGGTAGGTGGCTCTTTGGCGAGCATTTTTGACAGCTTGCTCAAAAGCTAGTGGGCACAGCGTTTGTCCTTCGGCAACTTTTGCCTAATCTGAGTAAACCGAGCGTCGCCACAAGGCTGTAAGTAATTCTCCGGTCGATAACACTATACGTTACCCCTGTGTGGACGGTAGCTCTGATCGCCCAAAGTAGGGCGCCAGTATTGTGGGTTAGAGCCATACGTGGTTATCACATTGCGTCTAAAGACGCGGCGCGCGTTGGCCGGAAAACGGAACTAGGAGTAAGTTGAATCCCACCTTTTCCTGTTCGGTGTACAGAACCGATTCGCTGTGCCAGTGCTTGGATATCGCTGCGTTGCGTGTTACGCACCATGGTCGGTAGCGGCATATGTTGTACCTCTTTATGCGAAGATCACATCGCGGTGAAAGAGGCGGCGGAAAGATTCAGGGACAAAAATTTCTACTCGAACCTAATTCGTCACCGCCCGGGCGGCGCGGTGCATTGTAGGACCTCATGCCGCCCTCAGTGGTGATTAAGAAAAATGTTAATCAAAATTACAAATTTAAATTGTTAATATTAAACTGTTATTGACATGTTTAAAAACCTATATTTACAAAGATATATTTAATAAACCGTTTAGTATTTTTTTAAATATTATTAAAGTTGAGAGTGTTTGGTACAGTAAATAATAAATTGTTTCTTTTTTGTTAAACTGTTAAGACTTCTTTTCGCTGTTTATTTTTATACTTAACAATGTTTTTTTTTTTATTTCTGTATGAAAAAAAGATTCATCTAAATTTGCCGCCCCCTAAAATTCGCCGCCCTAGGCTCCAGCCTACTCAGCCTAGTGGTAAATCCACCACTGACACACACACACACACACACACTTTTCATTGATTTATATTTGCATTGTGTTACTTGTCTTTTCCTTTTATATAAGTGTTATTGAAATAATATTGTCAAACACCATGTAACTCCAAATCTAAAGGCTAAACCTATAATATATAGTGGGGGATGGCGTCGGTGTCTGTCACACAGTTTCTTACTAGCTCAGACACCGTCGTTTCACTCAATTTCTATTTGTCTATCAATTATTGTTACCACATTTGGATTGTAAGCTGTACCATGTATTTGAGTAAAATAAATATTATTATTCTCTTTATTACATTTAATATATACATTTTAATTACATTTGTAAATATACACACATCAAAAGTGTCTAGGGATCAACATATGTGTCTAGGGATCAACATATATTTTGCAATAACTTTTCTCCTGATTGATATTAATTAAAATTTTCTTTAAGGATTCATCAAATAAAGTGTTTTCGTTCGTCACAGTAACGATAAACCAAGTCACCTTTGCATTAATAAAGAAATTTGCCATTTTCCTAATAAAAGGATTTTTGACATTTGAACCACTAACATTAAAGTTCGAAAAAAAGACTGAAATAACAGTTTTCTTTAAAATTTTATTAGGTAACTTAAACAATTAATAATCCGTGTTTCTACCGCGAACACTAACACAAGAACATCGGTTTGGCATACCCAAAATGAGGTCATCCAAATCACGCTGTGGAATGGCCGCCCATGTTCGTTGCAACAACAAAAAAAGGTCTTCTTGCGACTGGATACCCTCCATATTCGGCAGAGCTCTTCTCTGTAGCATATCCTATGCATGTTCAATCGGGTTCAAGTCTGGCGACTGAGCAGGCCAGGGCCAAAGCCACATCTCAATCTCAAGAAATCCGCATAAAAATGCTTGATCCCTAGACACTTTTGATGTGTGTACATAGAAAAACAAATACATTTAAAAATATAAAAAATAGTAGACCACTGACTTCCGGTACAGGGACCAAGAAACCGGTGGTTAGGGCTCCAGAGACAGGAACCTCCTCCCAATACGAGCCGTGTCAAGAAGGACTGCCTTCTGCATCAGACCCTTGATCCAGCCCTCCAACGTGAGCCTCTTAAGATGTTGGTCGAGGCTCCTGGCTATCAATCCGTGAGCAGATACGACTATCGGAACAATGATCACCGAATCCACATTCCACATATCGACAATCTCGTGAGATAAATCCAAATATTTTATTTGTTTTTCTTTTTCGACTTTCACGAGATTCTCGTCATGAGGAACGGCGATATCGACAATCATTGCGCGGCGCTCTAATCGATTCATCACCACAATATCAGGCTTATTGGCAACAATAGTCCTGTCAGTGATAATAGATCGATCCCAATATAACGTAGCACGACCATTCTCGAGAACTGGGTCGGGCACATACCTGTAATATGGCACCTCTGAACTCACAAGTTTGTATGTCAGGGCAAGTTGTTGATGTACGATCCTGGCTACTTGGTTGTGCCGGTGCAAATACTCGCCGTTAGCAAGACGAGAACAACCAGAAATAATATGCCTGATAGATTCTCCAGGACGGTGACATGCTCGACAGATGTCGACCGTACCATCCCTCAGGATATACTTCCGATAGTTATTCGTCATGATAACTTCATCCATAATCGCACAGACAAAACCTTCGGTTTCTCCGAACAGATCACCATACCGTAGCCAGGACGTAGATGCTTTAAAATCTATATCAGGCCCATTTAGGTCCCGATAAAATCGACCATGAAGTTCTTTGCCCTTCCATACCTCCCTGCGATCATCAGTACTAAGTACTACAGGTTTGCGCCAATTCTCTTTAGCCAAAGCGAGCGGAGTGAGTCCGGTATCCACTGCAACTACACTGCGATGCATTCCCACATCAGTATGAAGAAAATATTCTCTAAGATTGTATATCTCGCGATTGTGTAGGGTCTTGATATTTAATAGACCACGACCCCCACACTTTCGCGGGATATACAACCTCATAACCATGATGGTTATGATTTTTTTAGACCATTTTGACAGAATTACTGAAGTTTTCCGTAACCCTTAGTAACGCTGTCAATTGTAATTTAGTGGGGGCAAATAGTTTCAAATCATCCATATTAAAAAGGTGAGATATAACTCGATCATCTTTCTGCAACCTATAGCCTAACCCTGAACTCTCCAATAGAGTACTTAGAGGATTCAAAGCCAGGCAAAACCACAAGGGACTCAGACTGTCACCTTGAAAGATGCCCCGCTTAATATTTATAAGTACGTCGTTTACCGCAGTCTGCCGACATCCAGGATAGCGAAGTACTGTTCTCCATTGCCCCATACACGACTTTAAGAAAGTGCACAGAGTTGTATCAATTTTATACAACTCCAGCACCTTCAAAAGTCATGTATGTGGAACCGAGTCATAGGCCTTCTTGTAATCTATCCAACATGTCGCCAGACTCTTACGATTACGACGTACTTGTTGGCTAATGGTCATGTCTATGATAAGGAGCTCTTTAGTGCCACGGGATCCACTTCTACATCCATTCTGAGAAACGGAAATTATCAAATTAACCTACTAATATTATAAACGCGAAAGTTTGTAAGTATGGATGTGAAGATGGATGGATGTTTGTTACTCTTTCACGCAAAAACTACTTAACGGATTTAGATGAAATTTTACAATAATATACATCAGAATAACACATAGGCTACTTTTTAATGCGAAAAAGGGTTGTAAGGGGGTTTAAAGGGGGGATGAACGGTTGTATAGAAGTCTGGCGATTCACTCGACATACGCATGCGCGTTAAATACGCCGGGCGTCTTGGCAACGAATAAACAAAGCTGTCACACTCATTAAAAAGATCTGGGGGCACGGTCGTGCCCCCGCCAAGACGAGCCAAGCGTAGCGCAAGAGCACTACCTACCTTTTCTCGAAGCGTTTCGTCGTTTTTTTGAACCCCCATAACTTTGGTTCCCGATATACCAGATCGTTAAAATTTTCAGGATATGATGTTACCAATAGACTAATGAAACGTACAAAGTTTCAATTGCATAGCTTTGATAGTTTAGATTTTATTGATACCAAAAAAACACCGATTTCGTCACTGACACACTGATGATCATCAAAACTGTTAGGGCACTTCCTGAAGTGCTAGAAAGCTGAAATTTGGTATGTAAACTAAGTTTACTATACAAACAACAAAAAAAATTATAAACCTAATATTTTTGCCCCCCAACTCCCAAATTTGGGGCGTGAAAGTTTGTATGAGACTTTCACAAATGTTTATGCTAGAGGTTTTATTTTATGTACACGGACTTTTTCGAAAGAAGAAAGAAGATGTACAAGAAATACAGCCCAAAAAAAGAAAAAAAAGGAAACTTACAAAAAGAAATGAAATCCCACCAAAAACATTTTCATGTAAAATGTTGCCAAGACGACTGCATATGGCTTACCCTGTGAAAAAGATATCAGATCTCATGTAGAGCCAAGGTTCTGTATCTACACGCCCTAACTCTACCAACCCTAACTTCATAAACTCTACATCTCAGTAAAAATGTATGGCTTGGCTGTTTCGTTACTTCAGAAACTAAATAATCTTAATATTCGTATAACACATTACTTTAGAAACTAGATATTTGCAAACACAAAAGGCGTTCGTTTCCCCTTCGTGACGGTATGGTAGCGAAACGGCGAAGCCATACATTTTTACTGAGATGTAGAGTTTATGAAGTTAGGGTTGGTAGAGTTAGGGCGTGTAGATATAGAACCTCGGCTCTACATGAGATCTGATATCTTTTTCACAGGGTAAGCCATATGCAGTCGTCTTGGCAACATTTTACATGAAAATGTTTTTGGTGGGATTTCACTTTTTCATTGAAGACTTAAATATCCTACTAATATTTAAAACGCAAAAGTTTGTAAGTATGGATGGATGGATGGATGGATGTTTGATACTCTTTCACGTAAAAACTACTGAATGGATTTTATTGAAACTTTACAATAATATCTATACATATAATAAAACTGTAGAAGAGTTCAATTCTGTACATTGAATAAAAATTAAAAAAATACAACTAGGGGTATTATTCATACAAGCCATAAAAAATAATTTTGAATTTTATGTCTGTCTGTCTATTGTCCGGCTTTCACGCAAAAACTACTGAACGGATTGTAATGAAACTTTTTTTATTATATAGCTATCAATCCTCGGCAACATATAGACTATAATCAATGATATCATTGACTATAATTTATTTTGAAGATCGGAATATCAGATATAAATTTTTGTCTGTCTGTTGTTCGGCTTTCACGCAAATACTACTGGACAGGCGCATGCGTTGTGTTTATCAACGTCTCCTTGCCATAGAATAACTTAAATATCGGGTCTAGAGTATAACGCCAGCGCCATCTATTGACTACCTGTCAAAGTGTAATAAAACATCTATAGGAGCAAATAGTTCATGGCCCATGCTGTGATTAAATACCAACTCTCCGTGTATGCAGAACAGTCAGTGTATGAAACGGTACCCAAAAGCCATGATTCAACAAACTATAACAGGCGAGAATGTCTACCCCAAGTACCGCCGACGTTCTCAGCAACAAGAAGTATTAGCTGCAGAAATTAGATGACGTGGCCAAATTCCGACGATGATTGATAATAATAGATGGGTATTACCATACTCTCCTGTTTTATCCAAACCATTTAACGCCCACATACATAAATGTCGAAATGTGCATCAGTGTCGAGTCTATCAAATATATTTGTAAGTACGTAAACACAGAACAATACGTAAATAAAGGAAGCGATCAAGCCACTATTGCTTTACGAAATGAATGTGACTAAGTAACAAGATTTCAGTCTGGCCGCTACATAAGTTCATCCAAAGCTGTGTGGCTTATACTTAGTTTCCCTATCAACGAAAGACACACCTGTGACGCATTTCGCTGTAACCTGGAAGGAGGCCAGCGAATATATTTGAATATGCGATTGAGCGATTAGGAAAGCCTCGACAGATCACTTTATTGGCATTCTATGTCTTCTGTGCTATGTTAGACTGATGATTTTACCAACACTTTGCTCTGTGATGAAGCGCCAGCGTCCTTTACATACAACAAGGAAGGTTTAACCGTAGAAAAAGAGGCACTCCAGTAGAGGGTGTTTCTGAAGTTTTAAAAAAACACGTCATCGGAAGAGTACAACAGTGCACCCAAGCAATGCCGAGTGTTATCGGTATCCAATGGCCTACTTTATTCGAAACTTTGAAGAAGTCGATGACTCGCAACACCCATCGTTTCAAGCTGCTTGCCGAGCACGACATCTGCTCGATGACAACCAACATTGGGATGACGCTCTCAATGAGGCATACGTCAGTGACTTTCAGATGCTGTCCAATTGTGACAAAAATACCAAAACAACTTAACCGAAGATCACATTCGCGATATGCATCGAAATATTTCTATGATCGAATTGAACCATCAACAACGGGAAATTATTTCTAATTGCTGTTTAAATGAAATCCAAGACATGGTTTTGCCTATTGGTGGAAATTCTTAATCTTATTAATGGTTACCTGAAGCCATTTCTAACGAAGAGTGTAGTAATCGGGAGTACTCAGTTGAAAGTAATTACGATTCTAAGAAGCTTTTACATACTCCTCGCGATGGTATTCCGACTCTAAAGGACAAACAAGGAGTATTTTCCATCGTGTTTGTAACAATTTTCTTATATTACAAACTCACACGTACACAGATTTTCTTAAAATAACTTTGTTTTGTTTCTCTATAAATTCAGAAAAATGATTGGAAGATGATATTGAGAAAAAAGATTTGAATATGAATCTAAGCACGCGCGAACGAAGTCGCGGGTACAGCTAGTTATTAATATGTGTAGAAATTTTTACTCTCAGAATAGATGTCAGAAGTTTATACATGGTTGGTAAACATGTAATGGGTCTAAAATTTTTGGGATCCATGGCACTACCAGATTTATAGAGTAAGTGGGTTATACCAGTGGTAATGACCCCGAATCCAATGCTGCCTGGAATTGAGATGCCAGACACGCATGTGAGCTTCGGAACCATTTAAGCCAAAAGTTGTGCAGACCGTCTGGGCCAGGTGATTTCCAATTCGGCAATGAACGGACTGCACAACTTACATCATCTTCATCAATGACAACTGGTTCCATAGATGTTATAGACTCACATGAGCGCTTGACATCCCGCATCCGATCACCATCTGTGTGAGTGACAGGCACCGACCAAATGTTACGCCAAAATGTATTTGTGGCATTTTCATCAGGCAAGTGCCCATCATGCTCACATGGATTCGGTGCCTCCCATTTTCGATACACCCACTTCTCATTTCTTTGGAACATACGATTCTGATTGAAACGGTCTCCTCGTTTTTTGTACCGTCTTATCCTATTTGCCCATGCATAAACTTTCTGCTTCAAGAAGTCAATGCGCTCCGTCACACTCGACATGTACTGTTGAGGACTGATGGTAGTCCCCAAGTATGCCTGTTTCACAAAGCGCATGACTCTTGGCCGCGTATTACCAAATCTAAATGCAATTAATTTACCGATGAGTGTCCTGGTCTCAGCAGTACGACGTTCTATTCTGTACTGCCAAGCTGGCACAATATTTTTGGGTCGAGTAGTGATTTATTCAACAAATTTAACACCAGCTACTCGACAAACTGCCATAGCCGCACAGTACAAAATAGAATGTGTGTCACTAAGATTCTCGCTATTACCAAAATAATCCGGTAATTATGAATTCAGGGCACCCACCAATGCTAAATTGCGTCTATGTATGGGCAAACGGGGTAACCGGGATCTGTTATTAAGTTAACATACCGGTACTCCTGAATCGCATCCTCCAAAGCACTCCTTATCCTATCATTACATTGGGTACTTACGAATATAATTTCACTCTCCACTTGTTCATCAACATCTTCATTGTATGGTAATTGTTGCGTATTAGCTACTACATGTACAGCATGTGACGAAGAAGGGACAGTCAAAGTATTCCGTACGTCCGAGCGTATCCTCTCAAGTACGGCATCATCCAGCAGGTGACAGCGCTGTATAGCTCGTACTTGATCCGACAATCGTTGTGCGGATACGTTGGCGGCTGGCTCAAGCTCCCGAAACAGAGAGACTAGTCGAACACGGTACGCTGTAAGGTTCGTTCCCAGATCTGTAGCCCGAAAATATGCCGGCATGACATTCTCATTTATAGAATGTGTCCACTTCATGCGGCGCACATCACCACCGGTAGCGGGGGCCCTGTTCGAGGTCAGTGGTCCTCGGGATCCCAAGCTGGTCGGTGGCCGGCCTCTCCCCTGCCGAGGTACAGGTGTTGGTGACTTCGGCGGAGAGAAAAACTCGTCGCTTGAAGATGAGCTCGACGCCACTTCAACAGCTGAAACTTCAACTATTGCTTCCGTGGGTGGTATGGCGGAGCGGGGCGACGAGTCCGGGGGTGATAACTGTGCTCTACGTCTAGCCCTTGTTAGCATATTCGGAATTTCTTCATAATGTAAATTGTTGTGACATGACGTTAAAAACGTCATGTCTTATACAATAATATTTTTCTTGTAAAACGCCTTTTTTATGATTTAATCCTGCTTCGATGCAAATAATCCATTTTGTATATATATAAAAACTTGTTTTGGTTGCTTTCTAGTACTCCAAAATGTTATAAATAGAGAAAATTAATTATTGAAAAATATGTGTGCAAAATTCCATGTTGTGCTTTCAGTGTTGCTAGCTTATTATTATTATAAAAAAAAACATATCTTTCGATACACCCGTTGCTATCGGGATGATACGGGCTTGTCCTAATTTTATCTATCCCTAAATATTTCATTAATTGCCTACATAAATTGCTTTCAAACTGCCTGCCCTGGTCGCTAGTAAGCTTAACAGGACAACCAAAACGAGCTATCCAACCATTGAACATAATTTCAGCTACTGTTTCCGCTGTATTAGACGCGTCGGTCATCAGAGATAAAGGCGCGTCTCGTAGCGGGTGAAACAATGTAACCGCTTCCTGTAGGCTTTGTTTACATTGCTCGAAAGCTAAGTTCGCCTCCTCCGACCATACAATTTTCGTCTTATCTTTTTTCTTGGCATTATGTAAATACCTATTTTTTTCTTTTTTTATGTATGACCCGCCAAAATGACCTATTTAATATAGATTGACACGAAATAGCGTTAGGTATATGTGATCGGTAAAAATTAATCATGCCTAGAAAACGTTTCAGTTGCTCCACATTTTCCGGCTTCGGAAAATCTTGAATTGCCTGTACTTTCTCACCGAGAGGTCGAATACCCTGTTTAGACACCTCGTAACCTAGGAAATCTAACTTATTTACACCAAATACACACTTACTAACATTAATAGTAATACCAAACTCGTTAAATCGTGAGAAAATAGTCTTCAAATGCTCTTTGTGAGATTCAAGGTCATCAGACATCAATATTAAATTGTCCACGAAACAGTATACGAAATTAAGTCCATTAAGTACTACCGTATCCATGAATCTCTGGAATGTTTGAGCTGCGTTTCTCAACCTGAAAGTCATACGTGGAAACTCAAACAATCCGGAGGGCGTTATGATGGCCATTTTCTCAATGTCCTCGGGTGCAACAGCCACAAAATGATAAGCTCTGTTTAAATCTAACCTTGAAAATACATTCTTGCCAGCCATTAAATAAATAAAATCTTTTAAATGTGGTATCGGATAACGATCGGGCTTAGTAATAGCGTTAAGACGCCTGTAGTCCCCGCAAGGACGTAGATCACCGTTTTTTTTAGGCACTACATGTAAGGGGCTAGCCCCGGCTAGCTCACTAACTATTTGCTTTGATTTGAATACCAAGCTCGGTCATAATCCTAAACTCCTCTTTAACCCGCGCGTACCTATCCGGTGGCAATGGCCTTGCCTTTGCGTAAACTGGTGCTCCCGAGGTTTCAATGTGATGCAACACATTATGTTTCGGAGGTTTACTATAACACACAGGTTTCGTTATATATATATACTTTTTTTTTTTTTTTTTTTTTTTTTTTTTTATGTTTGGCCTGCCAAAATGACTCTACTCTGCCTGATGGAAAGCATTAGCAGAATCCACGAGTGGTGGCCACCATACTCATTGCGAATGCAGCAATGCAGTATGGCGACCCACACTATGGCGGCCTAGTGATGCTTGTGCATCTTTTAGTCTAGTCAACAAGTATGGAACTTGTTGACTAGACTAATTGGGCCTCCGGTCTCGCACTCACCAACGAAACACGACAGCACAAACGCTGTCATTTTACGTTGATTTTCTGTGCGAGGGTAGTACCGCCCCGGTCGAGCCGGCCCATTCGTGCTGAAATCAGCGTGGCTCTACTACCTATAATATTAGGGTAACTACGCAGTAAGTCATGCCACGGATTATTATTATCTAGAGTCTGAATGTCCGTTGAACTGTCGCTAATTACTACTGATGCTAACACGTTATCATTGGTATCTTGATCGATTAATTTACGCGCGTTTAAATCTATAATTAACTTGTGAAATTTCAGAAAATCGGCACCCAATATAGGCGGTTTTACGTCCGCAACAATGAATGTCCACCGGTAAGGAAGCCTTAAATTAAAATCAATACTTAATATACACGTACCATATGTTTCAATCATTGTTCCGTTTGCAGCATACAGGTTATACTTACAACTATTCTTATTATGCACATACACTTTCACTGCACTTTTTGGTAACACTGAAATATTCGCGCCCGTGTCCACCAGAAAGTTGTAACCACTTTTGCGGTCGGTTACGCATAGGCGGTGATTCACGACGTTAGTGCAGTCGTCCGCCGCGGACTGTACTGAACCTAGTTTTCCGAGTTGCTCTTCTTCTCCCAATTGCACGGGTCAATGCATTTTGTCGCTTTCTTCCCGTACCGAAAATGATAGAAGCACAACCAATCTGGGTTATTCCGGCTGCGGCCATCCCGTGATTTACTTCTATAGTTGTTGCGTTGTCCCGTATTCCGCTGTCGATTTTTTTGGTCTACTCGGCTACGGCTTATATTCTGTATTTCCTGGGTAAGCTTCGCCATTTGTGTAACCAAATCCGCTTGCCATGACTGACTGACGCTGGCAACTTCAGCCACCTCAATCGGCCGTGTTGTCTCCATAATCTTGTCGGCAACTATAGACAGTTTCTCTAAGTCTTTCACGTCGGTAACTGCTAAAATACGAACTGCGTGTTGATGAAGGTAAGTGTCCTGACCACATTATTTTGAGGGTTTCATCCGGTATCTTGTTACGGGCCAAGTCTCTCATTCTCCGTAATAATTGAGAAGGCTTTTGCGTCCCAAGCTCCATTTCTCCTAAAAGCTTTTGAAACTGACGAGACTCGCTTTCCTCATATACTTGTAAAAGCCTGTCCTTCAAGCTCTCGTACTTCTTTTCAGCTGGAGGCTCCAGTAAGAGGTCGCTGACTTGTTCAATAGCGTTCTTACTAAGCTTTGTGACGACTAAGTTCTGTCTGGCTGTGTCACTGAGTTTTTGTGAGTACACAGTGGCTCCGAATTGTACAAACCACAGGCGAGGTTTATCCACCCAAAATTCAGGAATCCTTGACGACACCGTCACTGAAGCCAACGAAACTTCTGCTCCATCACTAGCCTCTGATTTCACTGGGTCCAAAGGCTTCGACTGGGTAGGTACGGGCACAGCTTGCTCAGGATACATATTGCGATACACAAATAGGTACTTGAGTCACAATGACCACACACGAACCGAAAATAATTAACTGAAAAAAATGTTCACAGGGGTCACCAATATAAGAGTATGTATACTAATATGTAAATAGTAATTCCTAATTGTCCAGATTACTCTTATTAATTTGCGTGTTGAAGGAATAAAATAAAAGATAATTTAATACACAGCACTAGGTATATATTCCCCTAAGTGCGTGTCGGTTCGGCGTTACAATGAGAATGGCGACTGGCTGTACTCTCTCAAATTAACTCGACAACGTAATGTAAATAAACATTTCTTGTTCATTGTCTTCGACTAATAATGAACTATTGATCGAAGTTCATTGTGTGCCTACACATTTCTAAAATGATAAGACGGACACGATTTTTTTTGTAGGAATTCCTTAACGGAGTAATAACTGTTTTCTACCAACCATTTTCTAAGAACAACACAAAACTTATTGAGTGGTAGGTCAGTTATCCACTTGCGTATTGTGTTGTATATAAGGGGAGCCATATACACGCAATTTCGTCTAAATAGTTCGATTCTGGGTATTGGCATATTTAATGGAAGTTGTGTTGCTGCACGTTTGCTAAAATTAATTTTAGATTAAAAAAGCGAACGGTTATTTTTAACAAATTTTGCAATTTCATATATATAAATATAAGGAACAGCTAAAAGATTGTGAGCTTTGAAGACAGGTCTACAAGATGAAGTCCATTCCATGTTAAAAATTACAACATTATAACGAAACGATAAGAAATAAGTTTACCACGATTTAACATTAAACGACAAGATATGGTTGACGTATGCCGTACGATCCTACAAAAACACGTCTTACGGACCACGCATAAACAAGAGTTTGAGCTAAGAGCATAGCCAAGTACCGCCCTTTTATAGGTTCGCACTGCATAATTATCTGTAAATTTATTTAATTTATTTGTCAAAGAGTCAAGGAGTCAAAGAGTCAAGGAGTCAAAGTAGGTTAGGTTAGTATTTTTTTTATTTTTCTTTGTCAAAGAGTTAAAGATTCAAAGAGTCAAAGAAGGTTAGGTTAGGTTTTTTTTTCTTTTTCAAAGAGTTAGAGAGTCAAAGAGTCAAAGCAAAGAGTCAAAAAGTCAAGGGTTCAAAGAGTCAAGGAGTCAAAGAGTCAAGGAGTCATATAGTCAAATAGTCAAAGCGTCAAAGAGTCAATTAGTCAAAGAGTCAAGAAGTCAAAGAGACAAAGTAGGTTAGGTTAGGTTTTTTTGTATTCTTTGTCAAAAAGTTAAGAGACAAAGATTCGAAGAGTCAAAGAGACAAAGATTCGAAGAATCAAAGAGTCAAGGAGTAAAAGAAACAAAGAGTCAAAGAGTCAAGGAGTCAAGGAGTCAAGGTGTAGGATAGTTTAAGATTCAAAGAGACAAATATTCGAAGAGTCAAAGAGACAAAGATTCGAAGAGTCAAAGAGACAAAGATTCGAAGAGTCAAAGAGACAAAGATTCGAAGAGTCAAAGAGACAAAGATTCGAAGAGTCAAAGAGTCAAACAGTGACAGTAGGTTAGGTTAGGTTTTTCTTCTTTGTCAAAGAGTCGAAGAGTCAAGGGGTCAAAGAGTCAAAGAGTCAAAGAGTCTAAGCGTCAAAGAGTCAAGGAGACAAAGATTCAAAGTAGGTTAGGTTAGGTTGAATTAGGTTAGGTTATGTTTTTGTTTTTTCTTTCTTTGTCAAAGGGTCAAAGAGTCAAAGAGACATAGATTCGAAGAGTCAAAGAGTCAAACAGTGACATTAGGTTAGGTTAGGTTTTTTTTTTTTTTTTTTTTTTTTACGTGGTGGAATGCATTTACGCACTTCGCTCGCCTCCCGCGGGGGCAGGGGGTTCGCTTCGTGTGGGACTCCTGACCTCAAAGAGAAGCCAGACTACCCACTAAACCACCACGGTGTTCCTCCTTCACCTAATCCGAGCCACGGGATAGTTTGCTCACCGCGACTCGGCTAGGGACGCCCTTTGTTGTCGGGCTCTCCTCCTGAATGCACCCCGGAAACACAGAAGGGCGCATTCCGCCACATTAGCATGGGGCGGCAGATCCCCCGACCCACCGCCCGTGGCCACTCTCACCCAGGGACGCGTGCGGACTTCGCCCACCGGCATCCCTCCCCGGGACGCGTGCGAACTCCGCCCGCCGGCGTCCCCGTGGCCCGCGGGGCGAAAGAGCGAGCCCAGCCCACTCCCGCCCCAGCAGAGCCCCTCCTCTTGGCCGCCATCAGCCGTGAGGCGACGGCAGCCCGACACTCATCGCCGCCGGCCATAGCCGGAGCCACAGCCTACGGCGAGAGGTCTGCTTTTTACGACTTTGCTGTCGGGTTTTAGAGTCTTTTCCTTGACGCGGGCCGGCCAGTTAAGGCAAGCCCTCCGGCCAACAGGTTTTCAGCATACCCTCCTGGAGCCACCAGTCAGGTCACTGTTGAGCCCCTGTTGGTTACGGAACGCGAGAGGGTGGCTAGGCCTCTCTCGCCGACGGTGGCACTAGTGCCTGTCAGCCCCTGAGTTAACAGTGGGCCGACCCGCCCCTCGATCCCGCCGAGCCCTGAAAAGGGCTGCTGCGGATCCCACCCCGCGACCCCCTCGTGCAATGGGGTCAAGCCCTGAAAAGGGCTGAGGTTAGGTTAGGTTAGGTTAGGTTAGGTTAGGTTAGGTTAGGTTAGGTTAGGTTAGGTTGCCTTAGGGCCGTGACCGAACAGCGGACGGCGAACTGCAGGCGGAGGAGGAGATCGCTGGTCTCCTGCTCAAGATCGGGGAGCCGGTGGTGGGGGATTCAGTTCCCCAAACACCGACTTCCTTGCAGGAGAAGGCGCAGGCGGCTGTGGCCATCATAAACAAGGTGGCCACCAAGTCAGTGAACCTGAAGGGCCCTTTTGTGAGGGCCCTCAAGGACTCCTCCTCTGCCATTGCGGAGGTCGTGGAGACCCTAGCTGGAGACGTGGCTCGCCTCCAGGCGGCCAACGACCGCTTGACGGAGCAGGTGGCCGGGCTTAGCGCTCAATTCGCAGTTTTCCGGACGGAGCGCTCTGAGCGCGAGGCCCCTGTCCCGTCTGCGTCCCAGCCGGCTCCGGCTCCGGCCCCGTCTGCGTCCCAGCCGGCTCCGGCTCCGGCCCCGTCTGCGTCATGGCCAGCCTCGTCTGCGTCCCAGCCGGCCCCGGCCCCATCTGCGTCGCGGCCGGCCCCGTTTGCATCGCGGCCGCCCCCGTCTATGTCGCAGTCGGCCCCTGCTGTCCCCGGGGTGTCCGACGATGTCCTGCAGCAGATGCTGCAGTACATGATGCACGCAATGGGGAACCTCGTGGACGGACGGATTGCGGGTCTGGAGGCGAGGCTGCCTCCGGAGCCTGTGGTTCGGCCGCCGCTGGCGACTCCGAGGTCGAAGATCGCCTCAGCGCCGACCCCGCTCCCTGTGGTGGGGGGTCGCGTTTCGTACGCGGCGGCGACGTCGGTTACGGGCCCTGCCAACACGCGCAAGACGCAGCAACGGGCGAAGGCTCCGGCCAGGACGGCCGCGCCGCCGCAGCAACCAAGGCCCAAGACGGTGGCAGCGACTGGAGCGGAGCCTCCGCTCCCCACTCCAACACCCCTGCCTGGCCCCTCCACATCTGCCCCCTCCAATGAGGGTTGGCAGGTAGTAGGGGGGGCTAAATCGAAGAAGTCCCGACAGCGGGCCAAGAAGGCTGCCCAAAAGGCGGCCTCTGGCCCGCAGTCGCAATCGGTGGCAAGGGCCACCCCGAAGAAGCCGCGGAAACTGCAGCCGCCGAAGACCGCGGCTGTGGTGGTCACGGTGTCACCGGAGGCGGCTAACGGCGGGCTGTCCTACGCGGCCGTCTTTAAGACGGCCCGGGATTGTCTCGCCCCGGATTTCGCAACGGCAGGGGTCCGACTGCGCCTCGCCCAAACGGGAGCTCGAATCCTCGAGTTCCCTGGGGCTGAAGGTGCTAAGACGGCGGACACGTTCGCCGAGAAGCTGCGGGGAGTGTTCGCAGCCACGGAGGGTGTCAAGATCGCCAGGCCTACCAAATGCGCGGAGCTGCGCATTTCGGGCCTGGACGACTCTGTAACTGTCGATGATGTCCGCGTTGCAGTCCAGGAAAGGACGAAGTGCAACGCGGAAAACATCAAAGTTGGCACCATCCGTCCCGGTCCAGGGGGCCTTGGTGCAGTGTGGATGAGCTGTCCCGTGGCGTCGGCCAAAGTTTTGGGCGACGCCGGCAGGCTACTCGTCGGCTTCGTAAGCGCTAGGATCACAGTCCTGGCGGCGAGGCCGATGAGGTGTTTCAAATGCCTGTCAGCGGGACACACTCGCGCCAAGTGCGCCAACTGTTTTGACTGCAGCGGTCTTTGTTTCCGCTGCGGTCGACCGGGGCACAAGGCTGCGGAATGCTCTGGGGCCCCTCACTGCCCTATATGTGCGGCGGACAATAAGCCCGCCAATCACCAGATGGGACAGGGGGGCTGCAAGCCTTCCTGCGCTTCTCGGCAGACGTCGGGGGCTAGCCAGTCGACCCAGGCTGCCTCCGACGATGTCCGTCCGTCATCGTTGACGCCAATGGAGGGGGTTGTAGAAACGATCCATTAATGGATCAAGTCTACAACCTCCTTGTCCAGACGAACCTGAACCACTGCGCCGCGGCGCAGGATCTCTTTCTGCAAACCATGGCACAGTGGTCGGTTAGTGTTGCCGTAGTCGCGGAGCCCTACTACGTTCCTCCCCGTCCAAACTGGATGGGTGACTGGGACGGCTCCGTGGCAGTCGTCGGTTCCGCGGCGGCTCATTCCCCGCCCTTGTCGCTTAGGGACAAGGGCTCAGGATATGTTGCCGCCGAGTGGGGGGGGATCACCGTTTACGGTGTTTACTTCTCCCCCAACCGGAGTTTGAGCGACTTCGAGGTCTTCCTTAACAGCTTGGAGACCTCGATGCGGCGATTAGCGTCTGGGCACGTCCTCGTGCTGGGGGACTTCAACGCAAAATCCATTGCGTGGGGGTCCCCCAGGACGGACTCCAAGGGCGAGGCCGTCGAGGAGTGGGCGGCTTCGGTGGGCCTCTGTTTACTAAACAGAGGCTCCACCAACACGTGCGTGCGACAGCAAGGGGGGTCGATAGTGGACCTTTCGTTTGCTACCCCTGCTGTTGCCGCACGAGTAAGGAACTGGTGTGTCCTGGAAGAGGTCGAGACGCTCTCGGATCACTTATACATCCGATTCGAGCTCTCCCGGTCCCAGGGCCCCAGTAGGGGTCACATGGCGCGGCATTCTTCCCACTTTCCGCGGTGGGCTGTTGCCAAGCTGGATAGGGACCTACTAGAGGAGGCGGCCATTCTTCAATCTTGGCTGTCTCCGCAGGCCCCGACCGAGGAGGTCGGCATGGACGTGGGGGCTGGCCGTTTTCGCGATGCGATTACGCAAATTTGCGATACGGCCATGCCCCGCATCCAAGGTCGTCGGCCTCCTCGGAAGGAGGTCTACTGGTGGTCCCAGGAGTTGGCGGACCTCCGTGCGGCCTGTACTCGTGCCCGGAGGTCCTACACCCGTAGCAGGCGACGCCACCGTGGAGACGGTGGCGGGGACCAGCTTCATGAGGAGTACCGCGAAGCGCGGAAAACTCTGAAGCTGGCCATTTGCCGCGCCAAAGAGGTAAAGAGAAAGGAGATGCTGGAGAGTCTCGACCGTGACCCCTGGGGTCGCCCATACCGTGCGGTGCGTCAGAAGCTCCGCACGTCGGGCCCCCCCCTTACCGAGACTCTCCAGCCCAGCTTCCTGCAGGAAGTGGTCGAGGGCCTTTTCCCTGAGCGGGCGGAGCACGCACCCCCGTCGATGGCCTATGCGGTCATAGATGACGGGGGTAGAGAGGACGATGTGCCGCCCGTTAGGGAATCGGAGGTTGGGGCGGCTGTTCTTCGGATCCGTTCCAAGAACACCGCCCCCGGGCCGGACGGGGTTCCAGCCCGAGTGATGGCCCGAGCCCTCGACCATATGTCGGACCGCCTCAGGGAGGTGTTGGACGCTAGCCTGGCGTCCGGACGCTTCCCTGAGTGCTGGAAATGCGGGAAGCTGGTCCTATTGAGGAAGCCGGGACGGCCTGCCGATTCGGTCGCGCCCTATAGGCCCATCGTGTTGCTGGACGAGGCGGGTAAACTTTTTGAGAGGATACTCTCTGCCCGCATCGTCCGGCACCTCTGTGAGGTGGGGCCCGACCTGTCGGACGCCCAATTCGGATTCCGAGAGGGGCGTTCGACGGTCGATGCCGTGATGCGCCTTAGGGCCGTGACCGAAGAGGCAGTGAGCTGTGGCGGCGTGGTGTTGGCGGTGTCCTTGGACATCGCCAACGCCTTCAATAGTCTGCCATTTAGCTGCATCAGGGAAGCACTCCACTACCACGGGGTGCCAGAGTACCTGAGGCGGCTAGTGGCAGACTATTTAGAGGAGCGTACCGTCGTGTACGAGGACCGAGAGGGCGTCTTGAGACGGCGACCCATGTCGTGCGGCGTTCCGCAGGGGTCTGTCCTTGGACCACTCCTGTGGAACGTGGGGTACGACTGGGTCCTTCGAAGTCGTCTGCCCCCCGGGCTGGGCGTAATTTGTTACGCCGATGACACATTGGTCACGGCCCGGGGAGCGAACTTCCAAGAGGCGGCGTGCCTGGCCACCAGGGGAGTTTCTCTGGTGGTCGGGCGCATCGAGGCGCTGGGCTTACGGGTGGCCCTGGACAAGACGGAGGCCCTATTGTTCCATGGGCCCCGTCGTGGTCCACCCGCCGGCGCCTCCATAGAGGTCAACTCGGTCCTCGTACCGGTTCGGGCCCAGATGAGGTATCTGGGCCTGATACTCGACGGTAGGTGGCTCTTCGACGAGCACTTCCGACAGCTTGGTCCAAAGCTGGTCGACGCTGCCTCCGCCCTTGGGCGACTTTTGCCCAATTTGGGTGGAGCCAGCGTCGCAACGCGACTCCTGTACACGGGGGTTGTCCGGTCGATGGCGCTGTATGGTGCACCGGTGTGGGTGGCGGCTCTGACTGCCCTAAATAAGGCCCGCCTCTGGCGGCCTCAGAGGGTATTGGCAGTCAGAGCCATACGCGGATACCGCACGGTGTCAACCGAGGCGGCGTGCGCCCTGGCCGGAACGCCCCCGTGGGATTTGGAGGCGGAAGTGCTCGCCGAAGTTTATCGACGGGTGGCTGAATATCGGGCGGAGTATGGCTATCGCCCTCCGCCCGAAGAGGTACGCGAGTGGCGTGAAGCCGCCCGTCGAGCCACGATGGCTCGCTGGTCGTTCCGGCTGGAGACTCCACGCGCTGGCTTTGCCGCCGTGGAGGCTCTCCAGCCGGTCATCCTCGAGTGGGCAGGGCGGCAGCACGGGACCCTTTCCTTCCGACTGACGCAGGTCCTTTCCGGGCATGGTTGCTTCGGGAAGTACCTGCACTCGGTCGCTAGGAGGGAATTGAGTCCCGCCTGCCACCACTGCGACTGCAGTGAGGACTCGGCCCAGCATACGCTGGCGATCTGCCCTGCATGGGCGTCGCAGCGCCGGGCCCTCACTGCAGTCATCGGAGGAGATCTCTCGCTACCGGCCGTCATACGCTCCATGGCCGGTAGCGATAGCAGTTTTACCGCGGTCGCAACCTTCTGCGAAGATGTAATCTCGCAGAAGGAGGTGGCGGAGAAGGCCCGGGAGGATGATATCCACTCGGACCCAATCCGCCGCCGGCGAACCGGGCGGCGGAGGCGCGCCTATCAGCGCCTCATGCCGCCCTGAGTGTGGCCGCGGATGGTCGGGACGGGCTTTCCCCTCCATCCGCTCTAGTGGCCACCCGCGAGGGGGCGACGTACGCGTGTGCCGTATGTCGCCTAAATAGAGAGTTTGAACAGCAGATGGTGCCCGCTTCAGTGCGGGCAAGCGCTGGGAGGGGTCCGGACGTGTTAATAACTGCAGTTCCCGGATTCCTCCCTTCACAGGCGCAGAGTGGCACACCGTGTGGTTTTAGTCGGTTCGAGTCCGACACACCGCCCCGCCGCAAGCCCCGGCGCGGGTGAAGGTCCGAGGGGATTTCCACACGTTAAAAAAAAAAAAAAAAAAAAAAAAAAAAGGTTAGGTTAGGTTAGGTTAGGTTAGGTTAGGTTAGGTTAGGTTAGGTTAGGTTTTTTTTTTTTTTTTTTTTTTTACTTTCTGATTTGACATTGTGAGTTAATATGTCACTTGGAGCTTTCTTTTGTATTTTCCTGTAGTCGTGCATGCTTTTATTTTCATGCACCAAATTTTTTTTTTTTTTTTTTTTTTTTTTTTTTTTTTTTTTTTTTTTTTTTTTAATTATATTATTGTGTCGTTTCTGTTATAATTAATGTCGTGCTCTTTTGCTGCTTCTAGTGACTTACATATTGGCTAATGCCTCACAACCAATTCCCTTCCCTTCACAATTTCAATTACATTAATACATTAATAAAGCTTAAACATTCCTTTGATCACAGTAGACAATTTAAGTTTAAATTGAATCGTGGCCTTATGAATCTACCCCGACTTCCTGAATCCGCTCCACATTCTCGTTTCTTATCATATCTATTATTATTATGATTCCAGGCTCGTGCAAACGTCTAGAGACTAGATTACAAATCGAATCAACATACATTTGATTTAATTGTATCAGTTCAAAGAGTGCAGTATTCAGTCATTTCGGATTAAATGGAATTGTGAATATAAAATTATAATTAAATCATATCAAATTAAAGAAGATTAACGATCATACAATTAAACATTAATTACTTAAACTAAAGCCCAATCAGCCCCTGATAGGCACATTGATCAATCAGATCTCAATGATACAATATTTTCACACATTCAGACCATTCCAGACAGCACCGATGATAGCAAACCATGTCGAATCAATTAGCCGAGTCAGTCCGAAGCCAAATAAAACCGGGCCGGATCCCCTCGTGTCAATTCAACAACCAATCAAATCCATTCCTACACCAATAGTTTTTCGATCAAAAATGGTTTGCAATTAGATCATAAGCAGACCGCGTCCAGTCAGCCGATCAGAACATACAAATTAAAAAATTATTCTGATCTAAATCATTACAAAATATAAAATTAGATTAAATAAACCGAAATCAGATTGATTATAAAGTGCAAAACGTCAATTGATTCAAATAGCATTCATTAAAGTTGATTAGGATTCTTAGAAGATAATCAAATCATATAAATTAAACTGATTAGAGCACGCAAGTTAAAATTAATACAAATCAGATCATAATAAATACAGGAAATAAAATGAGATTAAACAATTGAATTAAATTATTTAAAATTTTGAAATAAGATAAAAATATAAAATAAGTCAATTAGAATAATGCTTTACAAATCTGATCATAATAATTACAATAAAGAATAAGGTTAAACAATTCAATTAAATTAGTTAAAATGCGAAATGAGATAAAATTATAAAATAAGTCAATTCAAATAATCATTATTAAATGAAATCAAATTGAAAAATAACAGCAAATAATTAATAGCTAATAAATAAGTCCACACAGGTCCCCACCCGACCTAGACTGGAGTCTATTTTCTCGAGCCATTAGCTCGGCCCGCGATCCTGGTGATCGCCTTGCCAAAACTGAGGAGTATTTCCCTGCTCTTTTTGTTCCCCATTTGTTCAGCCAGGTCACATTCCCCAAGGCTGACTCCCAGCTCTTGTTCACAGTTATAGCGCTGTGATACAAATCTAGGACAGTGTCGCACCAGGTGCTCCACCGTCTCGTCCGTGATACCGTCACAGGTGCAGCTTGGCGACCCCGTGAGATTGAACCTGTGCAGGTAAGCCCTGAAGCCGCCATGGCCAGTGAGCAGTTGCGTCACAACATTGTTGTGGTTGTGACTTCTAAAAATTTTGTAGGCCTCACGCACATCCTTAAGGAATAATTTGGTGGTCGCACCTGTGGTGGCACTCTCATACCTTTTTTGCCACTCTTCCATTGTGGATATCCTAATCAGGCGCTTTGCCATCGATTGAGGATAATCAGTATACAGCGGAGCTCTTTTGTCCTTGAGGGCTCCATCTTTGGCTAGCTCATCTGCCCTCTCATTTCCAGGCAATCCACTATGTGCCTTTACCCAGTACCATTTCACCTCTCGCCCCCATGTCTCCAGCTCGGCCAGTCTGGCCCTTATTTGGTTTGTGATTGGGTTGAGGGAAGCGGGATCGGCCAGGGTCTCCAGCGCTGACCTCGAGTCGCTGAGGACGCAGATCTTTTTATCTTTGGCCATTTTCTGAGCCACTGCCAGTGCCCTGGCAATAGCAACCAACTCCGCCTGAAAAACACTACAGTGGCTCGAAAGTCTAAAACGAGCATGCCCTATTTCGCGTCCTCCCAGCCACACAGAGACGCCTCCCCCCACGCGACCCTCAATTTTACTCCCATCGGTATATACCTGCAACTGATCAGCATCCAGTCCGTCTATGTCCTCCACAGTCGACAACTGTTCATGGGCAAACCCCCTTCTAAAGGCAGGATGGGGCAAGTCGAAGGGACTGAGTCGTCGCTCCATCCCGTAATCGGGCAGCTCGGGCAACGGTTCCCCCCTCCTAACCTCGTATAGTTTCTGCTGTTCCCGGGCCCTGAGATCCAGAGGGATTATTCCGGACAACACGGCCGCCGAGATGAGTGATGTAGTCCGGTGCGATTTCGAAATCAGGATCGCGAATTGTCTGGTAATCCTGTCTAGCACCACTCTATTGTATAGTCTCTCGACCACCTCCGCCCAGACACAGGCAGCGTATAAGATGGTGGGCTCCACTACAGTCCGGTAGATGATCACCAGCACGCCGGAATTCAGGCCCCACCCCGCCGAGGCCGTCCTTGCCACCCTCCTGTAAAGCGAAACCGCTTTCCGCTGCGCGTTAGCCAGATGTTCCTTAAAATTAAGTTGGCGGTCCATCGTGAGACCCAAAACCCTGAGGGATTCCCCGAAGCCTATCGTGGTCCCATCCAGAGTCAAGTGCGGTGGCGTGGCTTTAAGTTTCCTTGTAGTGAAAATTGCCTGGGTCTTATGGGCAGCAAACCACATCTTGGCTCTGTTTCCCCATTCTGAGATGGCATTCAGCGCCTCTTGGGCGCTAAGTCTCACCTCTTCCGTGGTCCCTCCCGACGCGATGACCAGTATGTCGTCCGCGAATGCCTGTACGTGGGCGCTCAGTTCGTCGGCAGCTCTAAGGAGCGGGTCGAGCTGTATGTTCCATAGAAGTGGGCCACAGGTGGACCCCTGTATGCATCCTTTATTGGTAGGGGTTGCGATCTCACTTCCCGCATACTGCACCAACACCTCCCTATCACTGAGGTAGCTAGAGCAGCTCCCAGCGCAGTCTAGTGGCAAACATCTTTTCTAGGACCTTTCCCAGAACCGGCAGCAAGCCGATAGGTCTGTAGGACTTTGGCTCCTGGTATGACTCTTTTCCGGGCTTTGGAATTATTCGGATGACTGCCCTTTTCCAAAGCCTCGGAAAATACCCCAGCCTCAGACAGGCGTTATACGTGGATAGGAGCAATTGAGGTCTATTTTTCATCACCCTGGAGCATATGTCAGAAGTGAAACCGTCCTCACCCGGGGCCTTCTTTGGGTTCATGCCCCTAAAGACCGTCCACACCTCAGTCGTTGTGAACTCCAGTATGCCCGGTGTCTCCTCTTTTATGAGTCTTAGTCTCTCAGCCACCTCTGTCCTACGTTCCCGTTGGTTTCGGGTATCCGACTCCTCCTGATCCCGCGGGTAGAAGGTTTCGGCCAAGAGCCGTGCCGAATCCCGTGGACCAAGTACCGCACCATTCGCGGCGGGGTCCTTCAACAACTCATCCGGTTTTACCTCCCCGCACCTGCGAATGACCCGGTAAATGCCGTCCCACACAGATTCCCTCTCCTGCTTCCCACAGAATCTCCTCCAACTCTGGGTGATTGCATCTTGGATGGCCTCCTTGTATGCTTTCTTTGCCTCAAGGTAACTTTCAACCACATGTTGGCGCCGTTCAGCATTTGCGTTCTTTATCCGATTCCTTAATCTGTTTGTGGCAGTCCTCATTCCCTCGATCTCCTCTGTCCACCAATGCGCCTCCGATCTTCTTTTTGCGCTGGATATAGGCGGGACAGCTGCGACGCATGCCTCCCTGATGGAGTCGGTTACAGACACCACCAGATCCTCCAACTCTTCCGCCGACGAGACCGCTGCTAATCGTTCTGGGGTTAGGCCACGCCCTCCCAGACTCACAGCCAACTCGTCGTCGAACCGCCCCCAGTCAGCCTTGTTGGTGTTATATTGTCTCGTGGTCTGTCTCGGGGGCACCGCGGGCCCACCACCGACTCTCACTCCAAATGTAATAGGGCGGTGATCAGAAAGATCCGACAGGTCTGGGTCCACCCTCCAGCCGGTAACCCTTGATGCAAGGCGTTCCGAGGCCATGGTGACGTCCACTATACTTGCGTATAGACGGCCCCGTCGGAACACCGAAAATGTGGGCGTGTTGCCCTCATTGACCACTTGCAGAGACTCCTGAGCAGCGAATTCCGATATCATCGTGCCCCTCCTGTCCTCATTGTTACAACCCCACCAGGGACTCTTTGCATTGACATCTCCAGCGATCAGACAATGGTCAGCGCTCAATGCTTCTCTCATGGCTCCCAGCCTGGGGAGGTCCTCGTCTAAGCTTGAGTCTCCTTCCAAATAGATGCTCAGAACCCCCACGTCCAGGCCCCCCACAGAGACTTTAACACCCACCATATTGGGGGACATGCAGGACGGCTCAGTGGACACGCGGAGATGACCGTCCAACACCACTATCGCCGCTTTCGTAGGTCGATCAGCTGTATGTCGGGGCCCCATGACCCCTCTCTACCCACTGACGCAGGACGGGCCTGACGGCCCCCACAAGCAGCGATCCGCTGCGCGTCGCCCGCAGTCTTTCGGCCCACTTCCGGAAGAGATCATCGCGAGCCGATTGTCTCCAGCGATCGATCTCCTCCGGAGGCGGCCGACCCCCGATAGCACGCCGCATCAGGGCGCCCTCGTCGTACACCCTCTTGAGGACGCCGGCCTCGAGATCCCAGGGGATACTCCCCGCAATCAGACACGCCGCCTCGTAAGAGACGGTGTGGTACGCCCGTGCAGCCCTCTGCGCTATGGCGCGCTGCGGTCGTCGCAGCAGCGCGATATTCGCCGGGCAGAGGGCCTCCGCCCATATGGGCGCTCCGTAGAGCGCCTTGGAGCGCACCACTCCGTCATAGAGACGGCGGCATGCAGACCCTGGGCCTCCGCTGTTGGGCAGCAACCGCGAGAGCATTCCGGCAAATGCCAGCAACTTCGGTGCCAGCTGCCGGAAATGCTCCGCGAACCGCCACCGACTGTCGAGAACGAGCCCGAGGTATTTCAGGCTGGTCCCGACAGCGATGGGGATGCCGCCCACCATGATTGTCCTATCTCGAGGCGGCGTCTGCCGGGGCCCGTGGAAGAAGAGGGCCTCGGACTTTTCGAGGGCGACTTTTAGGCCGAGCGCCTCGATGCGACGCACTACGTGGGCTACACCTGCCGTGGCAAGGACGGCGGCGTCCCGAAAAGTGGGGGCCCGCGCGGTGACTAGGGTATCGTCGGCGTAACAAAGTACACCGACCCCCCGAAGATTAGCACCGCGCAGGACCCAATCATAACCTATGTTCCACAGGAGCGGCCCGAGGACCGACCCCTGTGGAACGCCACAAGACATGCCCCTGCGGACCACCCCGTCTTGGGCCGGGTAAATGATGACCCGGTCCACGAAGTAGTCCGCAAGGACGCGCCTGAGGTACCACGGGACATTGTGGTACCTCAACGCCTCCGCAATGGTTCCCCAGGGGAGGGTGTTGAAGGCGTTCGCTATATCCAACGATACAGCCAACAGCACCTCACCCCCGGAGACCGCTTCATTGACGCTGTCCCGCAGTCGGGATATCGCGTCGAGGGTCGACCTCCCACGACGGAAGCCGAACTGGCCATCGCTGAGATTGGGCCCCGCCCCCTCCAGGTGGCCGACGAGACGCGCAGCGAGCACCCGCTCAAAAAGCTTGCACATCTCGTCGAGCAACACGATGGGGCGGTAGGCCGACGGCGATTCGGCTGGGCGCCCGTGCTTTTTGAGCAGCACGAGCTTGCCGGTTTTCCATCGCCGAGGGACTCTCCCCGACACCAGACACTCCGACATGAGGGACAGCGTCTCCTCCTCTAGTGCCGGCATGACGGTGACGATAACCTTCCCAGGGACGCCGTCCGGGCCCGGGGCGCGATTCCTGGACCGGAGTGCCAGTATCGCAGCCCCTAACTCGGCCTCGGACACGGGAGGTATCGCCCCTTCGTCTGCCGGCACCTGGCTTGGTGCTGCCATCCGCGGCGGGGCCCACTCTTCCCTGGCAGGGAAGAGGGAGCTGACCACTCGGTCCAGAAGACTCGGCTCGAGAGTTCTGGTGAGGGGAGGCGCCCAAGGCTGGAGTTTCTGACTCACAATCTTGTACGGGCGCCCCCACGGATCTCGGTCGAGGCTCTCGAGCCACTCCTTCCAGGCCTCGTCCTTGGCGGCTTTGATCGCCGAGCTGAGGGCCCGACGAGCGGAAAGGTACGCGGCGTGCAATTCTTCTTCGCGGGCGAGATCTCTAACGGCCCGCCTTCGGCTGCGGGTGTACTGCCTCTGGGCCGCGTGACTCGCGGCACGCAGCTCGGCCAGGTGGGGACGCCACCAGTACACCTGCCTCCGAGGCGGGATAGGTCTCGCCCTCTGCATCGCCGCGTCGCAGACGCGAGTCAGTGCTCCAGCGAGCCACTCGCATCTCGCGTCCACGTCCTGACCGCTGTCGACAGCAGCCCATCGCTCGACGATAGCCGCCTCTCGGGCCAGCTCCCGGTCCAGCGTTCCGAGCCGCCACCGCGGACCTTCCCCTGCCACGGGGCGGTCCAGTGCCACACGAGGCGTCGCCGCGGGGGCAGAGACGATGTCGAACCGGATGTACCGGTGGTCAGACGAAGTCTCCACCCCCTCGACGACCCGCCAGTTGTGTATGCGACGGGCCAGGCCAGAACTTGCGAAAGAAAGGTCGACTACCGACCCGGCCCGGGCCCGCACAAACGTGTGGACCGCCCCTCGATTCAGCAGCACCAAGCCTTGGGACACCGCCCACTCCTCCACCATCTCCCCCCGGGCATCGGTCGCCGGGGATCCCCACGCCCGTGAGTGAGCGTTGAAATCCCCGGCCACCACAGCCGGGGTGGGGTGCACTTCCGCCAGCAGAGCCCCGACCTCCGTGAGCAACTGCTCGAACTCGGCGAGGCTTCTGCTGGGGGGACAGTACACCCCAATTACCGCAGCGCCACCCAGCGCGACGAGTACGCACCCTCGGCCCTTCCGCACTCTGTCGAAAGGAGGGGCCGTTCGCTGAGCGACGATAGCCACCGAGCCGCCGCGGTCGCCGGCCCAGTTAGGGCTGTTGCGAACGCAATACGGCTCGGCGACTACTGCCAATGTCGTCTGCCACTGCGCCATGGATTGGGCCAGAAGGTCCTGGGCCGTGGCGCAGTGGTTGACGTTGGCCTGCAGCATAGAGATGGTTTGGGCCATTAGGTTTGGGCAGTGTCCATCTCCTCCTCCCTATTCGGCAGCAGGGTGGGCGAGGGCGTGGGTTTCGCCCCACCTGCTGCTCTCCTTTTAGCCCCCCTGCTTCGGGAGGCCGCCTTACATTGCGCCGACCCAAGCCGATGGCCGGACGCCGCACCCTCCGCCGAACAAATGAGGCACCTGGGCTCCGCGGAGCAGGTGGCCGACTTGTGGCCTTCCTGCCCGCAACGGAAGCAGAGCGCACTGCGGTCAGTGGCCGCAGTGCACCTGGCCCCGACGTGCCCTGGCTCGAGGCAGCGGAAGCACCGCGCCGGCCTCGGCTCCAGGATGGTCAGTCTGACCACTGACCACCCGACGACGATGCGGCGGCCATCCGTCAGCTTCTTTGCGACCGCAACCGGGCATCGAAGCCAGGCAGTGCCCTGTCGGTCAGGTGGGCGCTGTATATCGCCCACCTTGATGTGGTCGGCAGCACAGCCCCCCTCCGCCGCCAGCAACGCGGCCACCGACTCTTTCGAGGCCGAGTCGCCCAGCCCAGAGATGCGCATTTCCACGCATCTCTCCGGCCTAGCGACTCGGACCTCTTCGAGCACCTCCCTCAGTTTAGCCGCGAGCTGGTCCGCCTTCCGGCTTCTGTCTGCGCCAGCCACCTCCAGGATCCGACCTCCGGTTACCGCGTTGCGGAGTCGGAGGCCGTCGATGCCCAAACCCTTGAGGTCTATCGACCTCTCGGCTTTGGACATCACCTGCGCGTAGGTGACGCCCCGCTCTACGGCACCCGGCTGCAGCGTGACTGTGACCGCCGCCGTTTGCGGGGCGCGCAATTTGCGGGGCTTCCTTTTCCGCTTGGTGGCTGACGCTACTGGAGTGGCAGCGGTTGGGGCAGCCGACCCGGCAGGGGGCGGTTTAGGCTTCTTTGGCCTAGCCGCCACCTCGCTCCATGTTCCGCTTTGCGGGAGCGGGGCGGGAGCCAACGTCGAAGTCGAAGTCGACGGGGGCTTCCGGGCAGCCTCCGCCTCCTTCGCCGCGGCCGTCTTCTTCCCTCCCTTCTTCTTCTTCTTCCTCTCCTCCTTCCCCCCCGGCTGCCCGGTAAGGCTCGGCCCTGCCTCCACCTGCCCGCCTGGCATTGGAGGAGAGAGGGGAGGGGGGAGAGGTTCTGAGGGAGACGTCTCAGGCTCGGGCTCAAGTGCGCCGGTGGACCGCGCCGCATTCCTCGCGTCCGCCTGCAGCGGTGGACGGATGCGGGTCTCCGGCAGCAGGCGGTCAGCGATCCCCGCGAGCCGGGCGTCGACCAGGAATCCGATCTCTTCCCGGCTCATCGGGGGCGGCGCAGCCTCCGCCTGCTGTTTCATGGCGCGCATTTCGGCCCGCACAGCCGCCAGCTCGGCCTGGAGCTTGGCCACCTCCTCCGATTCCGTGCGGGACATCAGAACGCGCACGTTCTCCATAATGGAGCCACACGCGTCCTTGAGGTCCCGCACGTATTGGCCCTTTAAATTGGAGCTCTTGGCGGCGATGGTTTGGACCACCTTCACCGCCGCCTCTATTGAGCCCGAGATCTCCTCGGCACTGAGGGACTGGGTGTCCGAGGATACCAGTCCCGCTTGGGGCTGCAGACTGGGCTGCGGCTGCGGGCCAGGGGTCTCTCTGAGATAGAGAGCCCTCCGCCGCTGCAGCCGCAGCTCATCTGCGAGCTCCTCTTCTGCTCGGAGCTCGAGCTCACGCTCCTTAGCCGCGTTGAGCTCCGCCTTGGCTTTGGCTAGACCGACGTATTCTCCCGTTTTCGGGGGACGGCCACGGTTCCTTTTAGGCCCCCGCCCATCCACTGAATCACTGTCGCTTTGCGCTGGCGATTCCAACGAATTGGTACGCTTACGCCAGAGTCTTCCCCTTGGTGGGGAAGACGAGCGATCAATTCCAGGCAAGCTGGCAGCGGTCATCCGCTCCAGCACCACTGCTGGCACCATTTCACCGACAGAGTCGGAAGACCTTGCGGTCTCCGTCCCCATCTCCGTCTCCATTTCCTCCGCCAAAACTGGCACATCTTCATTTTGGTTTTTAAAGTTTAAATTTGAGCAATCCATACAATTCCCACGAGTGTGGGGGAAATAAAAAGTCCGTCCGGGCGGTGCCCCCTGCACCCGGATAAGCCTATATACTGTGGAGGTCGGCCGGTATCCACAGGTTTTTACGACTTCGCTGTCGGGTGTTATAGACTGTCCTTGTCATGGGCCGGCCAATTAAGGCAAGCCCTCCGGCCAACAGGTTCTCAGCATACCCTCCTGGAGCCACCAGTCAGGTCACAGTTGAGCCCCTGTTGGTTACGGAACGCGAGAGGGTGGCTAGGCCTCTCCCACCGACGGTGGCACTAGTGCCTGTCAGCCCCTGAGTAATCAGTGGGCCGACCCGTCCCTCGATCCAGCATCTCTCCCCTGTCCCCTCTGAAAACAGAGGGGTACTGGGAGCGATGGCGAGCCCTGAAAAGGGCTACGCGGATCCCACGACCCCCTCGTGCAATGGGGTCAGTTGTCGGGTTATTGGTCAGACGGCCAGCATACAGAGCTCCTGAGAGTCAGAGTATCCCGACCGCCTGTCCAGGGCGCACCAGCCTCCACGCTTCTGCTCCCCAGGACCGGAGTCCAAAGGGGGAAGAAACGCGTAAGCCAACGTGGAGGTTACCCGACGCCGCGCCCCAGGTTAGGTTTTTTTTTTTTTTTTTTTTTTTTTTACGTGGTGGAATGCATTTACGCACTTCGCTCGCCTCCCGCGGGGGCAGGGGGTTCGCTTCGTGTGGGACTCCTGACCTCAAAGAGAAGCCAGACTACCCACTAAACCACCACGGTGTTCCTCCTTCACCTAATCCGAGCCACGGGATAGTTTGCTCACCGCGACTCGGCTAGGGACGCCCTTTGTTGTCGGGCACACCTCATGAATGCACCCCAGAAACACAGAGGGGCGCATTCCGCCACATTAGCATGGGGCGGCAGATCCCCCGATCCACCGCCCGTGGCCACTCTCACCCAGGGACGCGTGCGGACTTCGCCCACCGGCATCCCTCCCCGGGACGCGTGCGAACTCCGCCCGCCGGCGTCCCCGTGGCCCGCGGGGCGAAAGAGCGAGCCTAGCCCACTCCCGCCCCAGCAGAGCCCCTCCTCTTGGCCGCCATCAGCCGTGAGGCGACGGCAGCCCGACACTCATCGCCGCCGGCCATAGCCGGAGCCACAGCCTACGGCGAGAGGTCTGCTTTTTACGACTTTGCTGTCGGGTTTTAGAGTCTTTTCCTTGACGCGGGCCGGCCAGTTAAGGCAAGCCCTCCGGCCAACAGGTTCTCAGCTACCCTCCTGGAGCCACCAGTCAGGTCATAGTTGAGCCCCTGTTGGTTACGGAACGCGAGAGGGTGGCGAAGCCTCTCTCACCGACGGTGGCACTAGTGCCTGTCAGCCCCTGAGTTAACAGTGGGCCGACCCGCCCCTCGATCCCGCCGAGCCCTGAAAAGGGCTGCTGCGGATCCCACCCCGCGACCCCCTCGTGCAATGGGGTCAAGCCCTGAAAAGGGCTGTCGGGTTATTGGTCAGACGGCCAGCATACAGAGCTCCTGAGAGTCAGAGTATCCCGACCGCCTGTCCAGGGCGCACCAGCCTCCACGCTTCTGCTCCCCAGGACCGGAGTCCAAAGGGGGAAGAAACGCGTAAGCCAACGTGGAGGTTACCCGACGCCGCGCCCCGCCCCAGGTTAGGTTAGGTTAGGTATTTTTTTTTTTTTTTTTTTTTTACGTGGTGGAATGCATTTACGCACTTCGCTCGCCTCCCGCGGGGGCAGGGGGTTCGCTTCGTGTGGGACTCCTGACCTCAAAGAGAAGCCAGACTACCCACTAAACCACCACGGTGTTCCTCCTTCACCTAATCCGAGCCACGGGATAGTTTGCTCACCGCGACTCGGCTAGGGACGCCCTTTGTTGTCGGGCACACCTCATGAATGCGCCCCAGAAACACAGAGGGGCGCATTCCGCCACATTAGCATGGGGCGGCAGATCCCCCGATCCACCGCCCGTGGCCACTCTCACCCAGGGACGCGTGCGAACTTCGCCCGCCGGCATCCCTCCCCGGGACGCGTGCGAACTCCGCCCGCCGGCGTCCCCGTGGCCCGCGGGGCGAAAGAGCGAGCCCAGCCCACTCCCGCCCCAGCAGAGCCCCTCCTCTTGGCCGCCATCAGCCGTGAGGCGACGGCAGCCCGACACTCATCGCCGCCGGCCATAGCCGGAGCCACAGCCTACGGCGAGAGGTCTGCTTTTTACGACTTTGCTGTCGGGTTTTAGAGTCTTTTCCTTGACGCGGGCCGGCCAGTTAAGGCAAGCCCTCCGGCCAACAGGTTCTCAGCATACCCTCCTGGAGCCACCAGTCAGGTCACTGTTGAGCCCCTGTTGGTTACGGAACGCGAGAGGGTGGCTAAGCCTCTCTCACCGACGGTGGCACTAGTGCCTGTCAGCCCCTGAGTTAACAGTGGGCCGACCCGCCCCTCGATCCCGCCGAGCCCTGAAAAGGGCTGCTGCGGATCCCACCCCGCGACCCCCTCGTGCAATGGGGTACGCTAGCCCTGAAAAGGGCTGTCGGGTTATTGGTCAGACGGCCAGCATACAGAGCTCCTGAGAGTCAGAGTATCCTGACCGCTGTCCAGGGCGCACCAGCCTCCACGCTTCCGCTCCCCAGGACCGGAGTCCAAAGGGGGAAGAAACGCGTAAGCCAACGTGGAGGTTACCCGACGCCGCGCCCCAGGTTTTTTTTTTTTTTTTTTTACGTGGTGGAATGCATTTACGCACTTCGCTCGCCTCCCGCGGGGGCAGGGGGTTCGCTTCGTGTGGGACTCCTGACCTCAAAGAGAAGCCAGACTACCCACTAAACCACCACGGTGTTCCTCCTTCACCTAATCCGAGCCACGGGATAGTTTGCTCACCGCGACTCGGCTAGGGACGCCCTTTGTTGTCGGGCTCTCCTCCTGAATGCACCCCGGAAACACAGAAGGGCGCATTCCGCCACATTAGCATGGGGCGGCAGATCCCCCGACCCACCGCCCGTGGCCACTCTCACCCAGGGACGCGTGCGGACTTCGCCCACCGGCATCCCTCCCCGGGACGCGTGCGAACTCCGCCCGCCGGCGTCCCCGTGGCCCGCGGGGCGAAAGAGCGAGCCCAGCCCACTCCCGCCCCAGCAGAGCCCCTCCTCTTGGCCGCCATCAGCCGTGAGGCGACGGCAGCCCGACACTCATCGCCGCCGGCCATAGCCGGAGCCACAGCCTACGGCGAGAGGTCTGCTTTTTACGACTTTGCTGTCGGGTTTTAGAGTCTTTTCCTTGACGCGGGCCGGCCAGTTAAGGCAAGCCCTCCGGCCAACAGGTTTTCAGCATACCCTCCTGGAGCCACCAGTCAGGTCACTGTTGAGCCCCTGTTGGTTACGGAACGCGAGAGGGTGGCTAGGCCTCTCTCGCCGACGGTGGCACTAGTGCCTGTCAGCCCCTGAGTTAACAGTGGGCCGACCCGCCCCTCGATCCCGCCGAGCCCTGAAAAGGGCTGCTGCGGATCCCACCCCGCGACCCCCTCGTGCAATGGGGTCAAGCCCTGAAAAGGGCTGTCGGGTTATTGGTCAGACGGCCAGCATACAGAGCTCCTGAGAGTCAGAGTATACTGACCGCCTGTCCAGGGCGCACCAGCCTCCACGCTTCCGCTCCCCAGGACCGGAGTCCAAAGGGGGAAGAAACGCGTAAGCCAACGTGGAGGTTACCCGACGCCGCGCCCCGCCGCGCCCCAGGTTAGGTTTTTTTTTTTTTTTTTTTTTTTTTTTTTTTTTACGTGGTGGAATGCATTTACGCACTTCGCTCGCCTCCCGCGGGGGCAGGGGGTTCGCTTCGTGTGGGACTCCTGACCTCAAAGAGAAGCCAGACTACCCACTAAACCACCACGGTGTTCCTCCTTCACCTAATCCGAGCCACGGGATAGTTTGCTCACCGCGACTCGGCTAGGGACGCCCTTTGTTGTTGGGCACACCTCATGAATGCACCCCAGAAACACAGAGGGGCGCATTCCGCC
This sequence comes from Diaphora mendica, assembly GCA_949125395.1. NCBI lineage: Eukaryota > Metazoa > Arthropoda > Insecta > Lepidoptera > Erebidae > Diaphora > Diaphora mendica. The sequence goes on from OX421318.1 coordinate 30,101,646, forward strand.
ACATTAGCATGGGGCGGCAGATCCCCCGACCCACCGCCCGTGGCCACTCTCACCCAGAGACGCGTGCGAACTTCGCCCGCCGGCATCCCTCCCTGGGACGCGTGCGAACTCCGCCCGCCGGCGTCCCCGTGGCCCGCGGGGCGAAAGAGCGAGCCCAGCCCACTCCCGCCCCAGCAGAGCCCCTCCTCTTGGCCGCCATCAGCCGTGAGGCGACGGCAGCCCGACACTCATCGCCGCCGGCCATAGCCGGAGCCACAGCCTACGGCGAGAGGTCTGCTTTTAACGACTTTGCTGTCGGGTTTTAGAGTCTTTTCCTTGACGCGGGCCGACCAGTTAAGGCAAGCCCTCCGGCCAACAAGTTCTCAGCATACCCTCCTGGAGCCACCAGTCAGGTCACTGTTGAGCCCCTGTTGGTTACGGAACGCGAGAGGGTGGCGAAGCCTCTCTCACCGACGGTGGCACTAGTGCCTGTCAGCCCCTGAGTCAACAGTGGGCCGACCCGCCCTCGATCCCGCCGAGCCCTGAAAAGGGCTGCTGCGGATCCCTCCCCGCGACCCCCTCGTGCAATGAGGTCAAGCCCTGAAAAGGGCTGTCGGGTTATTGGTCAGACGGCCAGCATACAGAGCTCCTGAGAGTCAGAGTATCCCGACCGCCTGTCCAGGGCGCACCAGCCTCCACGCTTCTGCTCCCCAGGACCGGAGTCCAAAGGGGGAAGAAACGCGTAAGCCAACGTGGAGGTTACCCGACGCCGCGCCCCGCCCCAGGTTAGGTTAGGTTAGGTTAGGTTAGGTTAGGTTAGGTTAGGTTAGGTTTTTTTTTTTTTTTTTTTTTTTTTTTTACGTGGTGGAATGCATTTACGCACTTCGCTCGCCTCCCGCGGGGGCAGGGGGTTCGCTTCGTGTGGGACTCCTGACCTCAAAGAGAAGCCAGACTACCCACTAAACCACCACGGTGTTCCTCCTTCACCTAATCCGAGCCACGGGATAGTTTGCTCACCGCGACTCGGCTAGGGACGCCCTTTGTTGTCGGGCTCTTCTCCTGAATGCACCCCGGAAACACAGAAGGGCGCATTCCGCCACATTAGCATGGGGCGGCAGATCCCCCGACCCACCGCCCGTGGCCACTCTCACCCAGGGACGCGTGCGAACTTCGCCCGCCGGCATCCCTCCCCGGGACGCGTGCGAACTCCGCCCGCCGGCGTCCCCGTGGCCCGCGGGGCGAAAGAGCGAGCCCAGCCCACTCCCGCCCCAGCAGAGCCCCTCCTCTCGGCCGCCATCAGCCGCGAGGCGACGGCAGCCCGACACTCATCGCCGCCGGCCATAGCCGGAGCCACAGCCTACGGCGAGAGGTCTGCTTTTTACGACTTTGCTGTCGGGTTTTAGAGTCTTTTCCTTGACGCGGGCCGGCCAGTTAAGGCAAGCCCTCCGGCCAACAAGTTCTCAGCATACCCTCCTGGAGCCACCAGTCAGGTCACTGTTGAGCCCCTGTTGGTTACGGAACGCGAGAGGTTGGCGAAGCCTCTCTCTCCGACGGTGGCACTAGTGCCTGTCAGCCCCTGAGTTAACAGTGGGCCGACCCGCCCCTCGATCCCGCCGAGCCCTGAAAAGGGCTGCTGCGGATCCCACCCCGCGACCCCCTCGTGCAATGAGGTCAAGCCCTGAACAGGGCTGTCGGGTTATTGGTCAGACGGCCAGCATACAGAGCTCCTGAGAGTCAGAGTATCCTGACCGCCTGTCCAGGGCGCACCAGCCTCCACGCTTCTGCTCCCCAGGACCGGAGTCCAAAGGGGGAAGAAACGCGTAAGCCAACGTGGAGGTTACCCGACGCCGCGCCCCAGGTTTTTTTTTTTTTTTTTTACGTGGTGGAATGCATTTACGCACTTCGCTCGCCTCCCGCGGGGGCAGGGGGTTCGCTTCGTGTGGGACTCCTGACCTCAAAGAGAAGCCAGACTACCCACTAAACCACCACGGTGTTCCTCCTTCACCTAATCCGAGCCACGGGATAGTTTGCTCACCGCGACTCGGCTAGGGACGCCCTTTGTTGTTGGGCACACCTCATGAATGCACCCCAGAAACACAGAGGGGCGCATTCCACCACATTAGCATGGGGCGGCAGATCCCCCGATCCACCGCCCGTGGCCACTCTCACCCAGGGACGCGTGCGGACTTCGCCCACCGGCATCCCTCCCCGGGACGCGTGCGAACTCCGCCCGCCGGCGTCCCCGTGGCCCGCGGTGCGAAAGAGCGAGCCCAGCCCACTCCCGCCCCAGCAGAGCCCCTCCTCTTGGCGGCCATCAGCCGTGAGGCGACGGCAGCCCGACACTCATCGCCGCCGGCCATAGCCGGAGCCACAGCCTACGGCGAGAGGTCTGCTTTTTACGACTTTGCTGTCGGGTTTTAGAGTCTTTTCCTTGACGCGGGCCGGCCAGATAAGGCAAGCCCTCCGGCCAACAGGTTCTCAGCTACCCTCCTGGAGCCACCAGTCAGGTCATAGTTGAGCCCCTGTTGGTTACGGAACGCGAGAGGGTGGCGAAGCCTCTCTCACCGACGGTGGCACTAGTGCCTGTCGGCCCCTGAGTCAACAGTGGGCCGACCCGCCCTCGATCCCGCCGAGCCCTGAAAAGGGCTGCTGCGGATCCCTCCCCGCGACCCCCTCGTGCAATGAGGTCAAGCCCTGAAAAGGGCTGTCGGGTTATTGGTCAGACGGCCAGCATACAGAGCTCCTGAGAGTCAGAGTATCCTGACCGCTGTCCAGGGCGCACCAGCCTCCACGCTTCCGCTCCCCAGGACCGGAGTCCAAAGGGGGAAGAAACGCGTAAGCCAACGTGGAGGTTACCCGACGCCGCGCGTTTTTTTTTTTTTTTTTTTTTTTTTTTTTTTTTTTTTTTTTTTTTTTTTTTTTTTTTTTAATATCTATACCTCCAACATTATCGGAGCCTGTGTTAGCTAATTTTTATTCCTCTCGCACTTTCATGCCGCATTCTAGTTCTTTCTGTCTTTCATCACAGTCATTTCTTACGGGTGGGACTCCCGTTTGTGGTTCTACTCTATTCTATTCTATCTTATCTTATGCTACCATCTTGTTTTCTTATTTTTACGGGTGGGACTCCCGTCTATCGTGTTACTCTATTCTAGGTTTTCATTTTTTTTTTTTTTTTTTTTTTTTTTTTTTTTTTTTTTTTTTTACGCTTAGATTTTATTTACACGGGGAAATAAGGTACAATTTCTTTCAAGCTTTACTTTTACAATCGTTAATCTTACAACTACTTACAGGTTACACATCTTCAACTACGTGCTTACATATTACTATTAGGTATACATTGCTTACAACTATTTTATTTTCTTCTTACATTTAACATATTTGTTTCTTACTTTATTTTTAATACATTTTCTTATTTACTACTATTAGCTTAGATGATTTTACCATAACTACTTACTTATTTTCTATTAACTTTTTATTTTTATGCTTGACACTTATATACTACACTATATTATGTAAGCATAATTTATTACACATTTGTTTTATTTCTCCTTATTACAATTTTTGTTATACTAATGCAGTAGTCTAGGAATTCATCCCTATTTTTGCTATTTATTATATTGCAGATGTTTTCTTCTCTTATGTCAATGTCCAATTTATGTTCACAGTTGTGCCGCTCCAGAGCGAAAACGGGACAGCTACACAATATACGGAACGGTCTCCCTCTCGCCCGGGTTACAGATGCAAGATGGGCTCTCCTTACACTTGAAGCGTTCCAAGTATTCGGAGAACCCACCATGCCCCGTCATCGTCTGTGTAAGTATGTTTCCTACTTTAATTTCCCTAATTATTTTGTACGCCGACACCGCGTCCGGGAAGAATATTTTGGTGATTTTCGCAGTTTCACCAGTCTTGTACCTACGGTTCCATTCATCAAGCGTCCGCATGCGCAGATTTCGCTTGATGAAGGAAACCGGGCACAGATCGTAATCAGGCGTGCGCTTCGACTTCTCAGCGGCCTCCTTGGCTAGTTTGTCTGCTCGTTCATTTCCTTCCACCCCTGCGTGGGCTTTAACCCAAGACAAGGTGACAACTTTGCCCTGGAGAGACTGAGATTTTATGTTCTCCCTTGTTTCCACTGCTAGTGGGTGGAAGCAGCTGTGGTTTTTCACGGTCATAAGTGCCGCCATGGAGTCGCTGAGAATTCGAAACGTTAAAGCCTTTGTTTTCGCAATCTCCCTGGTTGCGGCACATATGGCCAGGAGCTCGGCCTGGTACACAGTGCAATACGCTGGTAATGTTAATTTGATCGACTTTGTTTCTTTTTCTCTGTTCCATATCGACAGCGCTGCTCCAACTTTGCCTGCAATTTTGCTTCCATCTGTAAAAATGGTTAGATCAAAATCTGCTGCACGCTGGCATTGGTCCACCAGATCGCCGAGCTCCAGGTCAATCCGCTCTGCGGGATGTGGTGCCAGTAATGCAGATTCCATTCGCTCCACCTCCCTGTCCCCAAGAATCGGCTGTGGTGCCCCCCTCTTGGCCTCGTAAAGTGAGGCCGCCTCACGAACTCGGAGATCGAGGGGGAGCACCCCCGCCAATACAAGCGAGGAATTCAAGGAGACAGTTCGGTAAGCCTTACACATTTTTTGTGCAACTCCCCTTTGTACTGCTCCCAGCAGTTTTATCACTCCTACCTTTTTAGTGGCTGGAGCCCATACAATGGCGGCGTACAAAATAATAGGTTCGATTGCCGCTGTGTATATGACCTTGATCACTTCCGGTTGCAATCCCCATGTCGTTTTGGCAGCTCTACAGAGCTGCTTATAAACTCCAATAGCTTTGTTGCAGACGTTCGCGACGTGTTTATTAAAAGTGAGCTTTTCATCTATTATGACGCCGAGTAATTTTATGTCTTTGGACATTTCAATATCGACCCCGCCCATGTTCAGGCGCGGAGTGTCGTATTTAAGCCTCCGTGTAATTAGCATGGCATTTGTCTTGCGAGGCGCAAATTTCAATTTATTATCGTCACCCCACGCCAGAACACGCGCGAGGGCGGCATTTGCTTGTCCTTCGACTTCCTGCGCTGTGCTACCATCAAATACTAGCACGACATCGTCGGCGAACGCCTGGCAGTAAATCCCCCCGTTTTCCAGGTCCCTAAGGAGGGGATCTAGGAGGAGGTTCCACAAGATTGGCCCAGCGATCGAGCCCTGTACACAGCCCTTTTCTGTACTCTTCTCATACTCAGCGCCGGCATATCTCACCCTGACCCTCCTGTCCTGCAAATAACTGTCCATGGTGCGTCTTAGATTTGTCGGACATTCTTCCTCAGCCAACCGCACCCTCATAGCCGGCCACCAGGCGCTGTCGAAGGCCCCCTCTATATCCAGGGACACAATCGTGACGAGTCTCTTTTGATCGAGTCCGCCACGAATGCGCCCCATCAGGGTATAGAGGGCGTCTTCGGTGCTCCGTTGTGGCATGAATCCGTATTGGCGAGTACTCATCCTGGGGATCAAATGGTATTTGAGACGCGCCACCAGCATTTTCTCGAAGATTTTCCCCATAACCGGGAGAAGCCCAATCGGTCTATAGGCTTTAGGGGTCGAGTAGTCATCCTTTCCCGGTTTTCTTAGTGCTACTACTGTAGCTTCCTTCCACTCCGTGGGGAAATGGTGAAGCCCCAGACATTTGTTTAGGAGAGTCAGAGTAAGCTCAGGGTCATTATTGATAAAGTGGCTGCATATATCGGCCGTAAAGCCGTCGGCCCCGGGTGCCTTCTTTGGGTTGAAAGACTCGTAGGCCGCTCTGAGTTCCGACATAGTGAACGGGGGATCACACGACTCATCGTGTCTTCCCCCGTTCACCAGGTCCGCTCTTGATCTGATGTATGTGTGGTGAGCGCTATCGTTGTTGGTGTGATCTTCTGGATAAAAGGTTTCCGCTAGCAATTTGGCCGATTTTTGAGGATCCAGCACTACACCATCAGCCTCCAAGGGCAAGTCCTCCTCCCTCTTCGCTGTTCGACCTATCACCCTGTAAATCCCCTCCCAAACCCCCTCCCTGTCCTGTTTCCTACAGAACTCCTTCCAGCTCTCAACTTGAGCTCGTGAAGCCTCCAACTCATAATCTTTTCTTTTTTCCAGGTATTCCTGAACCACCATCGGCCTGCGGACCGGACACGCGCATCTTATCCTTCTCTTCTTCGTGGCTACTTCTTTCTTCAGCTCATCGAGTCTCTCGGACCACCACGGCACGGTAAGTTCTTCTTTTAATTTTTTCCTAGGTATTGAATTTTTACAAGTATCTGTTATTAAGTTTGTAATTGTAGTTACTATGTGTTCTAATTCATGTATATTTTGTATTTTGTTTAGTTCTTCAGTATTTATATTTCTGTCCAATTTTAGCTGGCTGAGTTTGTTATGGAATTCAGACCAGTCTGCTTTTCTTGTGTTATATATTCTTGTAGTTCTTTCTACTTTTAAGCCTTTAGATTTTTCTAGTTTGATATGGAATACCACGCCGTTGTGGTCCGAGCTCGTGAGGCTTTCGTCCACTTTCCACCCTTCCACTTTATCCAGAATGTCCGTGGAGCAGGCAGTGACGTCCACGTAGCTTCGGTACCGCTGGCCTCCTCTTACAGTGTCAAACGTTGGAATCGAACCACTGTTAAGGATGTGGAGGTCAAGTTCTCCCAGTGCTCCGGCCATGTCGTTTCCTCGGTCGTCGGTAGTAGGGCTTCCCCACCACAGGCTCTTCGCGTTAGCGTCGCCGCCGGCGATTAGGCTTTTGGCGCCCACATTCGCAACGACCGTCCTCAGATGGTCGAGGTATTGTTCGATGGGTTGATCCGGCTCGAAGTAGTAGGAGACGAGAGTGATCTCCCAGGCACTAGTTTGGACTCCCACCACAACTATATTGTTTGTGGTGAGTTTCGGGTACTGTCTTATGTTTAAGTCTTTGTCAAAGACAGCAATAGCTGCTTTGACAGTCCCATCTCCTGGGCTAGCGTTCTGGAACACTCTCGCACTCCCACAACTCCTCATCACCTTCTTCCCACCAACATATGGCTCCTGTATCAGAGCAACAGCAATTTTACGTTTGCTAGCCTCCGTGATGAGCTCGCTCATAGCTAGCTTTTTCCTCTGGAGGTTAGCTTGCACGAGCCCGTAATGAGCCGGGCTGCCCTCAGCAATACGCTATCGACGAGCGGGCCAATTCATCCCATTTTACGCGTGTAGGACAGTCGGGACTGAATGCGTCATGGTCATTCTGGTCCGTTCTGGCTCTAGTGCAGTTCCGGCATTTCGGTGGCAAATTTGTTAACCATTCCTCGCAGGCTGCTCTCAGGTGAGGACCCCCGCAGTGGCTACACATATCAGCGGTTTCTTTACAAAAGCGTTTGCTATGGCCATAGCCCAGGCACCGCGCACACTGAATCAGCGGCGAGTGGTCTTGGACCTTTATCCGCTGTAAATCAATATGCGCGATGCCCGCGTCTGTCAAACGGCGCCATACATCTGGTGTTACTGTAAGCACGATGTGGGATACATGTTTATTCCTCGTGCGTCGCCTGTATTTGACTTTTATGGCCGCTATATTTTGGTCAGGTACGTCCTTAAGTAGGCTTTTGTTTTGCGTTGCTAGGGCACACAGCACTTGGTCATCGGTGAGGTAGTCCATGACGTATTTCAAAATGATAAGTGGGTTCTTGTTCGCAATCTCCTCTACTTGGAGATCTCCACCCGACTTTCTCAGCCTCTCCTTTACCCTTTCAATTTCGTGTTTAGATTGGCAGCCCAGGATAATTTTGTGATCTTTAGCTTTTCTAATTCTGTCAACCTTTACACCCTCTTCCCTCGCATTCACAGCCTTTCGAACCCTGTCAAGGACCTGGTCACCGGTTTCGGTCTCTGTCTTGGACGTAATCGCAATGGAATGCATTACCGTCTCCTCTCGGATGGGACGTTTCGCTGGTCCGGCGACCACTCCTGCATAGGAGAGTTTCTGGCTCTCTTGAACCATCTCCCCTAGTTTTAAGATTTCCTCCTTGTTTTCTTTTAGCAGCTGTTCTTGCTCATCCATTCTTTTCAGGAGTTTTGTTTCCAGGCTGCTGACTTCCTCCTTTTCTTCCGTCTGGGTACTGGGTTCGGTGTTTGTGGGGGGTTTAGGTGCCCCTTCTGCTTCTTTCAATAGGCTGAAGAGGCGGTCGACGGCTTCCGTGATGTCCCTTTTAAGTTCTGTCTTTAAATTCCTGCTAAGGGTCATGGCGGCTTTGGCCTTGACTACCTGCGCTTTTGCTTCGGTAAGTCGGCTTTGGTATTTAGCCGTTCCCTGCTTCGGTGGTGGTTTCGTCTTCGGGGAAGTAGAGACAGGCGGGCGAGTCTTGGCCTCGATCGCGCCGACACTGCGACGCACCTGGGCCGGTGCCGGGTTGGCCATCGAGGGGTCCACCTTCTCTACCTTCTGCTTATCGCCTGTTGTTGGTTTATCGCCCATTTTCACAGGGGAGTTTTCCTTTGTCGGTGTGTGGACTGCAGCAAACATTTTAGTACGATATTCTGATGGAGGTTATCGTCAAAGTGTAAATAGGTGTAAAATAGGTGTAAAGTAAATAGGTGTAAAGGTGTATATAGCTACGCGTAGAGCGACACAACTATGATATAGTCAAATATGTGAACTCTACTGAGTTCCAGTCCTAATTATGTCTAAAATAATAAAGGAAATATACAAATATAACAGACTTCTGATAAAAATCAGAGTCGCTCCACAAAAGTCAAATAAAAAGCAAAATATGAATAAATTGTTTCCAACGACCTGTATAAAGGGTCGTGGACGTCCTTAAATCTAAAGTCGCAACTTCTTAATCGATAATAGTCTAATTAAAACAAAAATAAATGAAAAAATGGTCAAAAATAATTTTAGACTCTATGTAGAGCTTGTCTGGCAAGTTGCTCTAAGAGGTCTCCCCAAGCCCTTCACAACGACCCCAAACTCGGCCTACCCAGCCCCAAGGGCTTCCGAGATACAACGACTCGAAATAATTCAAGATGGCTACCTCTCCACATACAAATCGCTATATCTCGGGAACCACCAGTTCAAATTCGGCCGTGCTCGGTGTCCCCGTGCTAGTCTCGATGAGACGCTACCGGAAATTAAGGTTTCAGCCTGAAAAGTTTTCAGGTCCTGAAAAATCCTGAAACCGGTTTTTTATGGTAGGGCTAGTTAAGCCTATCCCTCAGGAACAAACCGCGGCTCTCTACGACTCCCGGTTCAGGAATTACAAGCAGCCAAAGTCCAAGTCTGACAGTTGAGAACTGTCAATATCAAAATTTAGCAGGCTGCAGTATTCTCCCCTGAAGTCGCAGATATACCGTGTTTGGGTTTTTCTTAATCGCCTTGATCCGCTCTTTCAGCCTGAAGGGTTTTCAGCGATCTAAAAATCTTCAGCCCCGAAACGCCTGAAATTCAGGAAACAGGTCCAGATGGCCCTCCTAAGCGCACAACAGAAAACCGCGTTCTTCCACGACGCACCAGTCCGAAGATATGGGCGTCCAAAGCCCGACTCTGACAGTTCAGAACTGTCAAACCTCGGGTTCAAAAGCGAATAGCGCGGCAACCAGACGTCGCAGAAAGACCGGGTTTCGAGTATCGTACTTATCTCGATCCCCCGCTGTCCCCCCAAGCACTTTCAGGCCGAAATAATTTTTTGGCCCGAAAACTCCTGAAACTTAGTTTTCAGGCAAAACAAATATATAAGGCAGCTTTCTGCGCAAACCCGATATCTCTATCTCAAGTGGTTGCTGAGATATATTAACCTGAAAATGAATTTGGAATATATAAGATGGCCGAAAAATGCTAAATTTCTTAATTCTGAAGCTATTGGACCCTAGTTTGGGCTTAAATACACTTAAACAGGGTAAGAAAATATAATTCTATATTAAAAAACTAATTATTTCTATTTATTTACCATTTATTACTAAAAAACATGAAAAAATCTATATCTTTGGCGGTTTTCAACCAAAAATTTTGAAAAAAATGGCTTAATTTATGTTGTTACTAGTACTTTAAGGTTCAAATATAAAAATTTAAAATTTTCAGGTTTTTCAGCAAAAAATCTGTGAATTTACTAAAATTTCGGTTTTTTAATTTTAATTTTAAAACTATTGTTTCTAAAATTTTGAAATTTTCTAGGTGTCTTCGTCCAGCCAGCGCGCAGCGACGTGCAGTTGCAGAATTTAATTATGTATAATAACTTATGAGTTATTCAAGGTCAAAGTTACAAGTTTTAAAAGATAATAAAAAATAAACCTGATGATGAAAAATTTTTCTTATTGCAGATTCCTGCTCCGGTTGTAGCAGCGCAGGTCCGTGCTGAATTTCAAGTTGCTGGGACTCTCCGTTTCGTTTTTCAGGACCACGTGGTTTTTGGTTTTTCCCTTATAGTTCTGAAACTAATGTTCTTTTCAGGATGCTGGTGTTACTGCAAGGTGAGGATCCCGAAGAGGCACCCGACTGCGAAAACTGCAAGAGGGGCGACGACGCGGGACGCTCCTGTGTCCGTTTTAAGGTCCGACCACGTGCTATTAACCTCAAAAACTTGAGGTTTTTCAGTTTTTGTGGTTCAGGGGATGTTATTTCACTGAATCCTGCACTTCACAAAGATGGCACTCACTTAGCACTATCTTCCGACACTTTCACAATGAAAATCGCGTAACAATTTACCGGTTTTTCGAATTTTTTCGTTCGGAGCTCACGTGAAATCGTGGCGTTTGTCCCGAGAGGTGAATTGCGACTGGGTTAGGTTTTTTTTTTTTTTTTTTTTTTTTTTTTTTTTTTTTTTTTTTTTTTTTTTTTTTTTACGTGGTGGAATGTCACCGTTGAGCCCCTGTTGGTTACGGAACGCGAGAGGGTGGCTAGGCCTCTCTCACCGACGGTGGCACTAGTGCCTGTCAGCCCCTGAGTTAACAGTGGGCCGACCCGCCCCTCGATCCCGCCGAGCCCTGAAAAGGGCTGCTGCGGATCCCACCCCGCGACCCCCTCGTGCAATGGGGTCAAGCCCTGAAAAGGGCTGTCGGGTTATTGGTCAGACGGCCAGCATACAGAGCTCCTCAGAGACAGAGTATACTGACCGCCTGTCCAGGGCGCACCAGCCTCCACGCTTCTGCTCCCCAGGACCGGAGTCCAAAGGGGGAAGAAACGCGTAAGCCAACGTGGAGGTTACCCGACGCCGCGCCCCGCCCCAGGTTAGGTTAGGTTAGGTTTTTTTTTTTTTTTTTTTTTTTTTTACGTGGTGGAATGCATTTACGCACTTCGCTCGCCTCCCGCGGGGGCAGGGGGTTCGCTTCGTGTGGGACTCCTGACCTCAAAGAGAAGCCAGACTACCCACTAAACCACCACGGTGTTCCTCCTTCACCTAATCCGAGCCACGGGATAGTTTGCTCACCGCGACTCGGCTAGGGACGCCCTTTGTTGTCGGGCTCTTCTCCTGAATGCACCCCGGAAACACAGAAGGGCGCATTCCGCCACATTAGCATGGGGCGGCAGATCCCCCGATCCACCGCCCGTGGCCACTCTCACCCAGGGACGCGTGCGGACTTCGCCCACCGGCATCCCTCCCCGGGACGCGTGCGAACTCCGCCCGCCGGCGTCCCCGTGGCCCGCGGGGCGAAAGAGCGAGCCCAGCCCACTCCCGCCCCAGCAGAGCCCCTCCTCGTGGCCGCCATCAGCCGTGAGGCGACGGCAGCCCGACACTCATCGCCGCCGGCCATAGCCGGAGCCACAGCCTACGGCGAGAGGTCTGCTTTTTACGACTTTGCTGTCGGGTTTTAGAGTCTTTTCCTTGACGCGGGCCGGCCAGTTAAGGCAAGCCCTCCGGCCAACAGGTTCTCAGCTACCCTCCTGGAGCCACCAGTCAGGTCATAGTTGAGCCCCTGTTGGTTACGGAACGCGAGAGGGTGGCGAAGCCTCTCTCACCGACGGTGGCACTAGTGCCTGTCAGCCCCTGAGTCAACAGTGGGCCGACCCGCCCCTCGATCCCGCCGAGCCCTGAAAAGGGCTGCTGCGGATCCCACCCCGCGACCCCCTCGTGCAATGAGGTCAAGCCCTGAAAAGGGCTGTCGGGTTATTGGTCAGACAGCCAGCATACAGAGCTCCTGAGAGTCAGAGTATCCTGACCGCCTGTCCAGGGCGCACCAGCCTCCACGCTTCCGCTCCCCAGGACCGGAGTCCAAAGGGGGAAGAAACGCGTAAGCCAACGTGGAGGTTACCCGACGCCGCGCCCCAGGTTAGGTTTTTTTTTTTTTTTTTTTTTTTACGTGGTGGAATGCATTTACGCACTTCGCTCGCCTCCCGCGGGGGCAGGGGGTTCGCTTCGTGTGGGACTCCTGACCTCAAAGAGAAGCCAGACTACCCACTAAACCACCACGGTGTTCCTCCTTCACCTAATCCGAGCCACGGGATAGTTTGCTCACCGCGACTCGGCTAGGGACGCCCTTTGTTGTTGGGCACACCTCATGAATGCACCCCAGAAACACAGAGGGGCGCATTCCGCCACATCAGCATGGGGCGGCAGATCCCCCGATCCACCGCCCGTGGCCACTCTCACCCAGGGACGCGTGCGGACTTCGCCCGCCGGCATCCCTCCCCGGGACGCGTGCGAACTCCGCCCGCCGGCGTCCCCGTGGCCCGCGGGGCGAAAGAGCGAGCCCAGCCCACTCCCGCCCCAGCAGAGCCCCTCCTCTTGGCCGCCATCAGCCGTGAGGCGACGGCAGCCCGACACTCATCGCCGCCGGCCATAGCCGGAGCCACAGCCTACGGCGAGAGGTCTGCTTTTTACGACTTTGCTGTCGGGTTTTAGAGTCTTTTCCTTGACGCGGGCCGGCCAGTTAAGGCAAGCCCTCCGGCCAACAGGTTCTCAGCTACCCTCATGGAGCCACCAGTCAGGTCATAGTTGAGCCCCTGTAGGTTACGGAACGCGAGAGGGTGGCGAAGCCTCTCTCACCGACGGTGGCACTAGTGCCTGTCAGCCCCTGAGTTAACAGTGGGCCGACCCGCCCCTCGATCCCGCCGAGCCCTGAAAAGGGCTGCTGCGGATCCCACCCCGCGACCCCCTCGTGCAATGGGGTCAAGCCCTGAAAAGGGCTGTCGGGTTATTGGTCAGACGGCCAGCATACAGAGCTCCTGAGAGTCAGAGTATCCCGACCGCCTGTCCAGGGCGCACCAGCCTCCACGCTTCTGCTCCCCAGGACCGGAGTCCAAAGGGGGAAGAAACGCGTAAGCCAACGTGGAGGTTACCCGACGCCGCGCCCCCCCCCAGGTTAGGTTAGGTTAGGTTAGGTTAGGTTAGGTTAGGTTAGGTTAGGTTAGGTTAGGTTAGGTTAGGTTAGGTTTTTTTTTTTTTTTTTTTTTTTTTTTTTTTTTTTTTTTTTTATTTACAGCAGCCTACCTCCAACATGATCGGAGCCTATTCTCACTAATACTCTGTGTCACTCCAGTTCTGTCTCTTATGCTTCTCGTACTATCTTACTTCATACTGTTTCTTTCTTTTAATCATCATCTCTTTCATTCTCATGGTGGGTGGGATGCCCACATCTACCCTATTCTCTTTTCTACAAGTTTTCTTTATTATTTCTATTAGGTGAATTGAGGTACACATCGATTTTTATTTTAACAATACAACTTACTTATTTCTTATCTTCCTAATTTTCTTAAACATTTCTTTAGGTACAACTCTTACACTATAGATTACAACTTATCTTACACTAGGTTTTAACAGCTTACATTACACACAATTTCTTAAACTTATTGTACTATTTCTTATCTGCCTTACATTTTCAGCAACTTATATTATTCAATTTTTATACTTATACTATTTGTTTCCTATTTGTATTTTACAATTCCTTACGCTTATTCTACTTGTTCTTATTTATCGACATCTTATCTTACGCTCACATTGTGACATCTAGCTACATTTCTATTTTAATCTTTTAAACCTATTTTAACTTATGGTATAGTTCCTTACTTCCTTACTTTTCTTACACCTTTTTATGATATGTCTAATGCTTAATATTTGCTAAAATATTTATTGACATATTTTCAGTTTCATTTTGTTTTATTTCTCGAAATAACTATTTTGGCAATCTCAATGCTGTAATTAAGGAACCTCTCTCTCAATTTATGTTCCATTAATCTGCCTATGTTTGCCAAGCTGACACTACAACCCGTTTCCTGCTCGAGGTTGTACCTGTGGAGCGCAAAAATCTGGCATTCGAACAATATATGTGGGACGGTCTCGTCTGCAGCTGGATCGCAGACACAAGCTGGACTCTCCTTACACCGAAAGCGGTGTAAGTACTCGGCGAAACCACCGTGCCCAGTCATAATTTGTGTTCTCACATTATTAGGTTCAATTTCACGAACCATTTTGTACGCCGCCAGCACGTCGGGGAGAAACAGCTTTGTTACGCTGGCAGTCGTTCCGGCAGTGTATCTCCGGTTCCATTCATCGAGCGTTGCCGTTCTAATGCTACGCTTGATGAACGAAATCGGACACAGATCGTAATCAGGCCTTTTCTTATTCTGTCCCGCAGCTTCTTTGGCCAAGACATCTGCTCTCTCGTTGCCCTCCAATCCAACATGCGCTTTGATCCAGAACAAGGATAATACCTTGTTCTGCTCAGACATTGATGTTATATTCCGTCGTGTTTCTGCTGCAAGTGGATGGAGACAACTGAGGTTTTGGACCGCTTGAAGAGCCGCCATCGAGTCGCTATAGATACCGCACGACGTCGCCCGGCTTCTAAGAGCTTCCCGTGTTGCCCGGCATATAGCCAGTAGTTCAGCCTGGTAGACCGTGCAGTAGTCTGCGAGCTTTAGTTTGAGGGTTTTGGTCTCTGCCTCTCCCCTCCATATGGAGACCGCTGCTCCGACCTCACCCCCAATCCTGCTGCCATCGGTGAATATGCGTATTTCGCATTCACCGCTGGCATCAAGCTGCTCTTGGTCCACCAGGTTGACCACCTCTATTTCTCTCCTCTCCGATGGATGCGGGGCTTGGAGAGCGCAGGTCATCTGCTCCACCTCCCGACCGAGTAGCATCGGCTGGGGTTCCCCCCTCTTGGCCCGGTACAGGGAGGCTACCTCCCGGACGCGAAGGTCCAGTGGGAGAATCCCAGCCAGTGCCAGGGCCGAGTTTAGCGACACCGTGCGGTAGGCCTTACAAATTTGCTGTGCTATCCCGCGTTGCACCGCGTTTAGTTGCTTGATAACACCAGCCCTGCAAGCAGCATGTTCCCATACGCTGGCACCGTACAAAATGATTGGCTCGACCGTCGCCACATATATTGTCCTTACGACTTCGGGGTGTAATCCCCACGTAGTTTTAGCTGCCCTAGTGAGTTGTTTATATATGCCCAAAGCCTTCCTACATATGTTTGCAACGTGCGGCTTGAAGGTCAGTCTGTCGTCAATGGTGATACCCAGCAACTTGAGCTCCCCAACGAAACAGACCGAAACCCCTCCCATGCTCAGACGTGGGGTGTCGTACTTAAGCTTGCGTGTAATAAGCATAGCGTTGGTTTTATGCGGGGCGAATCTGAGCTTATTCCCGACTCCCCACTCCCGAACACGTTCGAGGGCGGCGTTCGCGCGATTCTCAATTTGCTGAGCTGTGTCCGCAGAGAAGGCCAAGACGACATCATCGGCGAATGCCTGCACGTGCTCGCCGTTTTCGTCAAGGCTTTTGAGGAGAGGATCTAGGAGCAAATTCCACAATATGGGCCCCCCTATGGAGCCCTGTACACATCCCTTGTTTGTGCTCTTGGTATGTTCCTCTCCGGCGTACCTGATGCTCACCTTTCTATCTGAGAGGTAGCTGTCTATTACCCTCCTAATATCTAACGGACATTCCTCCTCTGCCAAACGGGTCCGTATCGCCGGCCACCAGGCGTTGTCGAAGGCTCCCTCTATATCCAGAGATATTAAGACAACAATCTTTTTATTCTCTATTTCTTTTCTAATATGTTGTAGCAGGTTATAGAGGGAGTCTTCGGTGCCCCTCTGCGGCATGAACCCGTATTGGTGGGTGCTTAGTTTAGGAAGGATATAGTGCTTTAACCTTGACATGAGCATCTTTTCGTAAATCTTTCCCATTACAGGCAGAAGGCCAATGGGTCTGTAGGCTTTGGGCATACTGTAATTATCCTTACCCGGTTTCCTAAGAACGACAACGACAGCCTCTTTCCATATACGGGGGAAATAGTGGTATTCAAGGCACTTGTTAAGCAGGGCAAGGAAAGCCCCCGGATCCGCTTCGATTACTTTGCAGCAAATGTCGGCGGTAAGGCCGTCTTTACCGGGGGCCTTTTTCGGATTAAAGGAGTAGCACGCTAGATGGAGCTCAGCCAGCGTGAATGGTGGATCGCAAGGTCCGACTTGATTTCCAACATTCACGCTATCTGCTTTAGTTCTTATGCCCCGATGGTATGCATTATCGTCTTCTGCCCGATCCTCTGGGTAAAAGGTTTCCGCGAGTAATGCAACTGATTTCTTGGGGCTTAGTGTTTCCCCGTCCCTTTCTAGCGGCAGATCTTCCTCCCTGCGTGATGTTCTCGCTATTACCCTGTATATGCCCTCCCATAAGCTTTCCCTGTCCTGCCTAGCACAAAAGTTCTTCCAGCTGTCGACTATGGCTTTGGAAGCCTCGGTCTCATACTCCTCTTTCAGCTTAAGGTAGTCCTCGACGACCTTCGACCTCCTTACTGGTGCAGCGCACCTCACCCTCCGTTTTCTCGTGGCCACTTCCCTCTTCAGCTTCGCGAGTTTCTCGGACCACCATGGCAACCTAAGTTTGGCATTCGGTTTCTTTGGTGGCATGGTAATTGTGCATGCCTCGACCGCAGCGTTTGTCAGATTTTTGACTGCCGCTTCCAGTTCCACAGTTGTACCTATCCCTTCAATTACGGGTTTGGACAAATTGCAATCAGCTTTCAACTGATTGAATTTTTCCAAAAATTCTTGCCAATTTGCCTTCTTCGTATTGAAACTTCTTGTGGTTCTGGAAACAGCAAGTCCCTTGGATCTTTTGAGACGGATATTGAATAAAATGCCATTATGATCCGAGCCCGTCAAGCCTTCATCCACTCTCCATTGCTCGATCAAGTCTAAAAGATCCTCCGAGCAGGCCGTGAGATCTATATAGCTGTGGTACCTTTGGCCACCTCTGATCGTGTCGAAGGTCGGAGTATCACCGCTGTTTAGGATGTGTAAGCCCATGTCTCCGAGTGCTCCCGCCATGTCGTTACCTCTGTCATCTGTTTTAAGACTTCCCCACCAGGTGCTCTTCGAATTGGCATCTCCTCCGATTATGATGTTCTTGCCTCGACAAGTTTGCGCAATGTTTTCCATTTGTAAGATGTACGGTTGTAGTGGGAGGTCCGGTTCAAAATAGAACGAGACCAGCGTGATTTCCCAGGCTACCGTTCGGATTCCCACCACCACGATGTTGTTGGTGGTGAGTTTTGGGTATTGTATGACCGTAAGGTCCTGGTCAAAGATGGCGATTGCCGCCTTCACTTTACCCTCCCCCACGTTGGTGTTCTGGTAGATTCTCACGCCCCCGTACATTCTCATGGACCTGCTGCTACCCAGGTATGGCTCCTGGAGGAGTGCCACGGCTGCTCGGCGCTTTGCTGCTTCTATTAAGAGCTCATTTGTCGCCAGCTTCTTCCTTTGCAGGTTTGTTTGGAGCACCTTATAAGTGGAGTCGCCCGGGTCGCCCTTAACAATATGCTATAGTGAGCCGGGCTAGCCCGTCTCGTTTCTGGCGTACCGGGCAGTCTCTGCTGAAAGCATTGTGCTCGTTGTCGTCCTGTACGGCCTTGACGCAGTTGCGACATTTGGGTGGAGCCCCTGTCGAATACTCCGTGCATTCAGGTTTGAGGTGTGGGCCTCCGCAGTGACTGCAGAGGTCAGCCGATTCTTTGCAATACCTTTTTGTGTGTCCGTAGTCCAAGCAGCGACTGCATTGGATCAACGGTGATTGATCCTCAACCCTTATGCGCTGGAGATCAATATGCACGTGCCCTTTGTCTGTTACCCTTCTCCATATCACGGGCGAGACACTTAATATTATGTGCCCAATGTGCGGGTTCCTACCTCTCCTTCGATATTTGATCGCAACCCTGTCTTCCTCTTTTGGAAGATTCTGGAAAAGAGGGCGGTTTTGGTTTCTTAGAGCCTTAAAGATGTCTTCGTCTGTGTGCTCCGAAAGAACATCCTTGAGGATCACTAGGGGGTCCTTGTTCTGTACCTCCTCCACGGCGAGGCCATTCCCTTTCTCCGCAAGTCTTCGTTTCGCTTTCTCCCGTTCCTCTTTGGTAGCGAAACCCATAATTACTTTCCTATCCCTAGCTTTCCTGACTCTTTCGACCTTGATCCAGCCCTCTTTTGCGTCGACCGCTTTCCTAACCCTGTCCAGGGTCTCCTCTCCAGTCTCCGTTGCGTCTTCCGAGGTGACCACAACTGAGTGTAAAGTGCTCGGCTGCGGTCCCTCCCGGTTCGGCGCAACCACATTCGCGTATGTAGGCTGCTGCGATTGTTGCTGGGCTCTGTCGAGAGCCTCCTTATGTAGCTCCATATTACCGTTCAGTTCGTTGAGCTTTTTGTTCGTCTCCAGAAGAAGTCTGGAGTGCTCCTCCAGTTTGGCGAGCATCTTCCCATTTAGTGCGGCTTCCAGGGAGTTTTCCTCAACTGGCTTGGTGTCGCTTTCCGCCTTACCCAATCCAGTTCTCAGAGGTTTCCCTGGTTTGCTTACTGTGGCAGCTTCAGACTCCTTCACCAACTGGTAGAGTCTGTCCAGTACTTCGGTCACCACGTCCTTCACCTCTTTCTTCATCCCCTTGTATGAGCCTAGGTGGTGTTTGGCTTTTAAGAGCCTTGCCCGTGCCTCTGCTGTACGGCTGGCATACATTTCGGGGCTTCGTGGTGCGGCCTGTGCTGTACCAGTCAGTGTGGTTTGTCTCGGCTGAGTGGCTGCTTTAGTCGCTACTTTCTCGGGGGCCTCTATGTTTGAGGGACCGGCTTCTTTTTCCCCCTGTGTTTGGTTTTGGGAGGGGGCGTCCTGGGACGCTTCCACTTTTTCGATGCTATGACGCACCATTCTGGATTTCGGTGGTGATTTCTTGTTAGCCGCCGGGGACCTATTTCCGAGCATGCTGAATGGGTTGTAGTATACAGCTATAGATCGAGTGGCAACAAGCAAAGTCTATAATATAGATAGACGGTGTTAAATGCAACACAAACACGACAAATTTGGATATAAAAACACACAAAAAACACGAGTAAAATGTAGAGTCTTTGACTCTTGTCAAAATAATAGTGGGGAGTCTCTGACTCCGGTCTTAGAATTAAGTTTAAGTTTTGACTATACTTAGTGTGTCTAATTGAGTCCCAAATTAACAATAAAATGTAGTTTTAATGTATTCCTCTCTTCCAGGTGCGACAGACAACGCGATCTCCGTGCAACGTGCTACTAGCGACGAGCGACGTGCAACGAGCACACCGTAGAATAAAGGTAAGTTAGACTATATCCTAAATCTATGTGTGTCGGTCAAAGGACACGGCACACAGCGTAAGTAATACAAGAGTCACTGACTCTGGTCTTAAAAATAAAATTTTCACTTTAATATAAGTGAGTCTATCCTAAATAACAATAAAACAAGATAAATAAAAAAGTGTTAAAAACAAAAAATAGAGCTAAGGCTCTTGTCTTATTTTCACTGTACAGTGCAGTACGTACTTAAAGTATTGCGATAGAGCAAGAATTTTACTCTTTCAGTCAATTTTGACAGATTTAGAGCCAATTTAGTTTTTGACTCTACGTAGAGTCGGTCTGATAGTAGATTCGAATTGCTCTACGCAAGCCCTACCCAATGAGCCCAAACTCGACTCACCAATCTCAAAGGGTTCAGGAGATACAAAGGCTCGAAAATTTCCAAGATGGCCGCCGCGTTTTAGAAAAATCGGGATTTCTCACAAGCCAACAGCGCGAATTCAGCCGTGCTTGGTATCACCGTGTTTGTCCCGGCAAGACGCGTTTGAATTTTCAGGTTTCAGGCTGAAAAAATTTTTGTTGCTGAAAATTCCTGAAACCTATCTGTGATGTTAGGCCTGGTTGTGCCTGTCACCCAGAAAGAAACCGCGACTCTCTGCGACTTCCGGTTCAGGAGTTATGAGCCGTCAAAAACTCGCTGTGACAGTTGAGAACTGTCAAACTCGATGTTTGACAGGCTGTAGAACTATCCCCTGAAGTCGCAGATACCCGGTGTTTGGGGTTTTCTGGATCGTCTCGACCTAGTCTCTCGACCTACGTGGCTTTCAGGCCTGAAAAAATCTTGGCCCTGAAAACGCCTGAAACCCAGGAAGCGGGTTTCAGAGGACCCCCCTAAGCACCCTAGTGAAAACCGCGTCTCTCCACGACGCACCAGTCCAGAGATACAGGCGCCCAAACCCCGACTCTGACAGTTCGGAACTGTCAAAACCGAACTTCAAACGCCCATAAGTCAGTAACCAGGGGTCGCAGAAGGACCGGGTTTCAAATGTGCCGTTTGGCTCGACCTCCTGCAGCTCCTTCAAGCACTTTCAGGCTGAAAAAACTTTTTCTCCCGAAAACGCCTGAAACCAAGTTTTCAGGAAAGACTATTCTATGGGGCAGCTTTCTGCGCAAACCCGGGAGTTCTATCTAAAATAGGTCAAAAGTTATAACAGTTTTAAATTTTGAAAAATAAAAACAAAATGGCCGAAAAAGTCTAAAACTTTTGTTTTAAAAGCTATTCAACCCTAGTTTGGACCTAAGTAAGCTTAAATAAGTATAGAAAACACAATATAACCTTAAAAAATTAATTAAATCTATTTATTATCTATTTATTGACGAAAAACATAAAAAATTCAATAACTTCGTCAATAATATAGCAAAAATTTTGGAAAAAATGTCTAAATTAATGTTAAATCTAGGGCTTTAAGATTACAATTTTAAATTTCAATTTTCCTAATTATTTCAGTTAAATTTTTTAGTTTTTCCGATTTTTTCAGTTTTTTAATTTTGGTCTTCAAACTACTGGATCAAAAAATCTGGAATCTTGCAGGGGTCTTCCTCGAACTAGCGCGCAACAACTAGCAGTCGCAGAATTTCGAAATAGAGTATAGTTTCGAAGTTATAGATGGTCAAATTTTCAAGTTTAATAAGTTAATTAAAAATAAACCTTAAGTCCAAAAATTTTTCTTTTTGCAGGAATCTGCTTCGTCTGTAGAGGAGAAGGTTCGTGCCGATTTTCAGCTTGCTGGGACGCTCCGTTTCAATTTTCAGCACCACGTGGTTTTCAGTTTTTGCTGAATAACTCTGGAACCGATGTTCGTTTCAGGTGGCTGGTCTTGCTGAAAGGTGAGGGACGTGAAGACGCACCCGGCTGCTAAAAATCCAGGACGGGGCGATCACCCAGGGAGCAATAAAGCTCAACCTAAGGTCTGACCACGTGCACTTAACCTTAAATTTAGGTTGTTTTTCAGTATTTGTGCTTCAGGCACTGTAGCGTCACTGATGTTTGCACTTGTCACTTATAGGTCGCACTTTTATCTTTCTTTTGACACTTTCACTATAGAAATCGCGCAAGAATATACCACTTTTTCCTATTTTTAAAGGTCGGAGCGAGAAAAATAGCACGTGTTCTCGGCGGGACCTCGAATCGTACTGGGTTAGGTTAGGTTAGGTTAGGTTTTTTTTTTTTTTTTTTTTTTTTTTTTTTTACGTGGTGGAATGCATTTACGCACTTCGCTCGCCTCCCGCGGGGGCAGGGGGTTCGCTTCGTGTGGGACTCCTGACCTCGAAGAGAGGCCAGACTACCCACTAAACCACCACGGTGTTCCTCCTTCACCTAAACCGAGCCGCGGGATAGTTTGCTCACCGCGACTCGGCTAGGGACGCCCTTTTTATCGGGCTCACCTCTGTCGAGGCCCCACCATCCGGGCCACCGTGCCCAGATGATGGGGCCTGTCCTCCTCTTGAATGCACCCCAGGAACACAGAGGGGCGCATTCCGCCACATTAGCGTGGGGCAGCAGGTCCCCCGACCCACCGCCCGTGGCCACTCTCATTCGGGGACGCGGGCGAATTGTGCTCGCCGGCGCCCCCTCGCCGCGGGTCTGCGGGGCGGGAGAGTGAGCCCAGCTCGCTCCCGCTCCCGCAGAGCCTCTCTCTTGGCCGCCATCACCTCGTCAGCGAACGAGGCAACGGCAGCCCAACACTCTTCGCTGCCGGCCATAGCTGGAACTACGACCGACAGCGAGAGGTCCGCACCAATGGTGCTCATGAGGGCCGTCCTTTGTCCGTCCCACGCTTCACACACAGCCAGGGTGTGGTAGGCCGTGTCCGGGTCTCCGCTGGTGCAGTTTCGGCACCGGGGCTCCGACTCTATCCCCACCACTTCCCACAGGTACTTGGCAAAACAGCCATGGCCCGTGAGAAGTTGGGTGAGGTGGTATGTCGGGGCCCCATGACCCCTCTCTACCCACTGACGCAGGACGGGCCTGACGGCCCCCACAAGCAGCGATCCGCTGCGCGTCGCCCGCAGTCTTTCGGCCCACTTCCGGAAGAGATCATCGCGAGCCGATTGTCTCCAGCGATCGATCTCCTCCGGAGGCGGCCGACCCCCGATAGCACGCCGCATCAGGGCGCCCTCGTCGTACATGGTTAGGTTAGGTTTTTTTTTTTTTTTTTTTTTACGTGGTGGAATGCATTTACGCACTTCGCTCGCCTCCCGCGGGGGCAGGGGGTTCGCTTCGTGTGGGACTCCTGACCTCAAAGAGAAGCCAGACTACCCACTAAACCACCACGGTGTTCCTCCTTCACCTAATCCGAGCCACGGGATAGTTTGCTCACCGCGACTCGGCTAGGGACGCCCTTTGTTGTTGGGCACACCTCATGAATGCGCCCCAGAAACACAGAGGGGCGCATTCCGCCACATTAGCATGGGGCGGCAGATCCCCCGATCCACCGCCCGTGGCCACTCTCACCCAGGGACGCGTGCGAACTTCGCCCGCCGGCATCCCTCCCCGGGACGCGTGCGAGCTCCGCCCGCCGGCGTCCCCGTGGCCCACGGGGCGAAAGAGCGAGCCCAGCCCACTCCCGCCCCAGCAGAGCCCCTCCTCGTGGCCGCCATCAGCCGTGAGGCGACGGCAGCCCGACACTCATCGCCGCCGGCCATAGCCGGAGCCACAGCCTACGGCGAGAGGTCTGCTTTTTACGACTTTGCTGTCGGGTTTTAGAGTCTTTTCCTTGACGCGGGCCGGCCAGTTAAGGCAAGCCCTCCGGCCAACAGGTTCTCAGCTACCCTCCTGGAGCCACCAGTCAGGTCATAGTTGAGCCCCTGTTGGTTACGGAACGCGAGAGGTTGGCGAAGCCTCTCTCTCCGACGGTGGCACTAGTGCCTGTCAGCCCCTGAGTTAACAGTGGGCCGACCCGCCCCTCGATCCCGCCGAGCCCTGAAAAGGGCTGCTGCGGATCCCACCCCGCGACCCCCTCGTGCAATGAGGTCAAGCCCTGAAAAGGGCTGTCGGGTTATTGGTCAGACGGCCAGCATACAGAGCTCCTGAGAGTCAGAGTATCCTGACCGCCTGTCCAGGGCGCACCAGCCTCCACGCTTCTGCTCCCCAGGACCGGAGTCCAAAGGGGGAAGAAACGCGTAAGCCAACGTGGAGGTTACCCGACGCCGCGCCCCACCCGACGCCGCGCCCCACCCGACGCCGCGCCCCACCCGACGCCGCGCCCCAGGTTAGGTTAGGTTAGGTTAGGTTAGGTTAGGTTAGGTTAGGTTTTTTTTTTTTTTTTTTTTACGTGGTGGAATGCATTTACGCACTTCGCTCGCCTCCCGCGGGGGCAGGGGGTTCGCTTCGTGTGGGACTCCTGACCTCAAAGAGAAGCCAGACTACCCACTAAACCACCACGGTGTTCCTCCTTCACCTAATCCGAGCCACGGGATAGTTTGCTCACCGCGACTCGGCTAGGGACGCCCTTTGTTGTTGGGCACACCTCAAAAATGCACCCCAGAAACACAGAGGGGCGCATTCCGCCACATTAGCATGGGGCGGCAGATCCCCCGATCCACCGCCCGTGGCCACTCTCACCCAGGGACGCGTGCGGACTTCGCCCACCGGCATCCCTCCCCGGGACGCGTGCGAACTCCGCCCGCCGGCGTCCCCGTGGCCCGCGGGGCGAAAGAGCGAGCCCAGCCCACTCCCGCCCCAGCAGAGCCCCTCCTCGTGGCCGCCATCAGCCGTGAGGCGACGGCAGCCCGACACTCATCGCCGCCGGCCATAGCCGGAGCCACAGCCTACGGCGAGAGGTCTGCTTTTTACGACTTTGCTGTCGGGTTTTAGAGTCTTTTCCTTGACGCGGGCCGGCCAGTTAAGGCAAGCCCTCCGGCCAACAGGTTCTCAGCTACCCTCCTGGAGCCACCAGTCAGGTCATAGTTGAGCCCCTGTTGGTTACGAAACGCGAGAGGGTGGCGAAGCCTCTCTCACCGACGGTGGCACTAGTGCCTGTCAGCCCCTGAGTCAACAGTGGGCCGACCCGCCCTCGATCCCACCGAGCCCTGAAAAGGGCTGCTGCGGATCCCTCCCCGCGACCCCCTCGTGCAATGAGGTCAAGCCCTGAAAAGGGCTGTCGGGTTATTGGTCAGACGGCCAGCATACAGAGCTCCTGAGAGTCAGAGTATCCTGATCGCCTGTCCAGGGCGCACCAGCCTCCACGCTTCTGCTCCCCAGGACCGGAGTCCAAAGGGGGAAGAAACGCGTAAGCCAACGTGGAGGTTACCCGACGCCGCGCCCCAGGTTAGGTTAGGTTAGGTTAGGTTAGGTTAGGTTAGGTTAGGTTAGGTTTTTTTTTTTTTTTTTTTTTTTTTTTTTTTTTTTTTTTTTTTTTTTTTTGTCTAGGTCCTCCAACATAATTGGAGCCTGTTCTCTCTATTTTACTCTTGCACACCAGTTCTCGCAATTATTCCTCTCGCACTATCATGCCGCATACTTGTTCTTTCTTTTTCTCTGGCTTTTACATTCTGTACGGGTGGGACTCCCATCTATCTCTATTCTATCTTATCCTATTCTGTCTAGTTTTTCTTTATTTATCATTGTCTAGTGGGGTGTAGGTCAATGAAAAGTTGATATACTATTTAATTAGGTGCTACAATATAAGTACATTAATCTTATTTCACTATTTGTTTTTATATACTAGGTTACATAGTTACATCTATCAGTTTACTCTAATCAAGGTACAATACATAATTCCTATGCTATTTAGGTACTACAGCTTTATACATAGGCTTATTCTAGTGCTACATTTTATTTTACTTATTCTAAAGTACAATCTTATATTACTAATACAATTTCTTACAGGCTAGTTATTCTACCGCTTATATCTATTCAATTTGCTTATTCTAGTTACATTCTGCTTATGCTGTACAGTAATAATACTCAGTATATTATGACAGCATAATTTTAGAGTTTTGTCTCATTTCTTTTTATTACAATTTTTGCTATTCTTTCGCAGTAGTCTAGTAGCCTGTTCCTATGTTCACTCACAATTATAGACGCCATGTTCGAGGCTTCGGCTTTGAAGCCCGTCAACTGTTCGAATTCGTACCGTTGTTTGGAGTGCACAGGGCACTCGAAGAGCAAATGCTGCACCGTTTCATTAACCATGGGGTCACAGACACACGCCGGGTTGTCCTTGCACCTGAAGCGGTTCAGGTACTCAGAAAACCCGCCGTGTCCCGTCATGACTTGAGTCCCGACACTGGTGGCCCCGAGCCTTCTGACCACTCTGTACGCAGTTGTTGCGTCGGGCAGGAACATCTTAGTAACAGATGCTGTTGTGCCGTCTGTGTACCTTGAGTTCCATTCGCCAAGGGTCGCATTCCGAATGCATCCCTTGACGAATGAAACCGGACAAAGGTCGTAGTCCGGTCTGCGTTTGGAACCCAGCGCAGCCGCCTTAGCCAGTTCGTCGGCTCTTTCGTTCCCCTCCAACCCTATATGAGCCTTAATCCAGAACAAGGTTACGTCCTTGCCCTGGAGAGACGATGTTTTTAGATAGTCTCTCGCTTCTACTGCTAATGGGTGGAGGGAACGGGGGTTCTGCACCGTTTGTAGCGCAGCCATGGAATCGCTGTAGATTCCAAACGCAGTCTCCCTGCGGGAGGTGGTCAACCTCGCCGCCCTGCACAGTGCCAGGAGCTCAGCCTGATAGACCGTGCAATGGTCTGATAGTGACAGTTTTGTTGTGCCGATCTCGTTCTCGTCGGCCCATACCGACAAAGCCGCCCCGACCTTTCCTAGGATTTTACTGCCGTCAGTAAATATTTTTATTGCCGCGTTATTGCTCTGCAGGTACTGTGTGCTGTCTGCAATAGGACTTATGTCGAGGTATATGTGCTCAGCTGGGTGTGGCGCGTCAATGGCCCGAGCCATGCGCTCTACCTCTCGGTCTCCTAACATCTCCCCAGTTATCCCCCTCTTGCTCTTGTAAAGGAGAGCGACCTCTCGTATTCGGAGGTCAAGAGGGAGGATTCCCGACAGTATCAACGCTGAGTTTAGGGATACTGTGCGGTATGCCTTGCACATCTTTTGGGCGATGCCTCGTTGTACTGCATCCAGCTGCTTCCTTACGCCAAGTTTGTCTGCGGCTGGTGCCCAGGCGCAGGCTCCGTACAATAGTATGGGCTCTATGGTTGCCACATAGATCACCCGGATAACCTCTGGATGCAGTCCCCAACTGACCCTTGCTGCCCTAGATAATTGTTTATATACCCCGACTGCCTTTTTACAGACATTTGTGACATGGCTATTAAAAGTCAGTCCCTGGTCGATAGTGACGCCCAGTACTTTGATTTCCTTGGACGCTCCGACGCCGACCCCTCCCATGCTCAGTCGTGGGGTGTCGTACTTCAACTTATTAGTCAAAGTCATCGCCATGGTTTTATGTGGCGCGAAAGCCAGTTTGTTATCGATTCCCCACTTGTAAACATGTTCGAGGGCGGCGTTGGCGCGTCCTTGGATTTCTCCTGCAGTTTGCCCGTGAAAAACCAACAGTATGTCGTCGGCAAAAGCTTGGCAGTAGTCCCCTCTTGCTTCCAGGCTCTTCAGGAGTGGATCGAGGAGAAGGTTCCATAGAATAGGACCGCCTATGGATCCCTGTACACAACCCCGGCTAGTGCTTTTTCCATATTCCTCCCCAGCATAGCGAACCTTCACACTTCTCTGTGTCAGGTAGCTGTCTACCAGTAGTCGTAGGTTTACGGGGCACCTCTCCTCTGCCAGACGTATTCTGATAGCGGGCCACCATGCACTGTCGAATGCTCCCTCTATGTCAAGAGATACTACGGTAACTATTTGTTTCTCTTTTAGTTTCATGCGGATGTGTTGCATTAGGTCGTAGAGGGAGTCTTCGGTGCTCTTTTGGGGCATGAAGCCGTACTGGCAGGTGCTCATCCCGGGTAACAAATGATGCTTAAGGCGGGCGACCAGCATTTTTTCCAAGATTTTTCCTAATATGGGTAATAGTCCTATAGGTCTTAGCGATTTAGGGGTTGTGTAGTTTTCCTTCCCCGGTTTCCTCAGGACCACCACGGTCGCCTCCTTCCAAGCCTTGGGGAAGTAGTGTAGGGTCAGGCATTTATTAAAGAGCTGGAGGAAGGTCTCGGGATCGTTATTTATCGCGTGTCGGCATATGTCCGCAGTAAACCCATCCGCTCCGGGGGCCTTCTTCGGATTGAAGGAATCTGCTGAGGCCTTAAGTTCGTAAAGTGTGAACTCCGGGTCCCAATTATCAATTTGCTCTCCTGAGTTCACTTTCTCAGCCTTCCACCTGGTCTGGCGATGATGGGTACTGTCCGACTCTCCCAGGTCTTCCGGGTAAAATGTTTCCGCGATATACTTCACCGATTCCCACGCATCCAGCACCTCTCCCGCTCTCACCATCGGCAGGTCCTCCGCTCTGGCGGCAGTACGGCCGATAACCCGGTATATACCCTCCCATACGCCTTCTTTGTCTTGTTTCGCGCAGAAGTTCTTCCAGCTCTCCGTTTGAGCCATCACCACTGCCTTCTCATATTTTTCTTTCTGTTTCAGGTACTCCTCTACTACTCTACACCTACGCACCAGGGCGGCGCAACGCACTCTGTTTTTCAGAGTGGCTACGGTCTTCTTCATCTTGGTGAGTTCCTCGGACCACCACGGCATGGTAAGTATCTTTTTATTTTTAATTTTGGGTATGGTATCGTTGCATGCTAGTTGTATAATATTTGTTATTTTTTGTGTAGTTATTTCTAAGTGTTGTGGTGTTGTTATTCTTTCTATTTCTTCTTTATTTATTTTGTTTTCTATTTTTAATTGTGTAAGTTTCATATGAAACTCGCTCCAATTAGCTTTCCTCGTATTGTACGCTCTTGTTGTTCGTTCTATTTTTAAAAGTTTTGGTTTCCGGAAGTATATGTTAAATATCATGCCATTGTGGTCGGAACTTGTGAGGCCTTCATCGACCCTCCAATCGTCCACTACGTCCAAGATGTCTGTGGTACAGATGGTCACGTCCACATAGCTGGTGTAGCGTTGGCCGCCCCTCACGGTGTCGAAAGTAGGAGTTTCCCCTCTGTTCAAAATATTAAGGTCCAGTTCGTGTAGGGTTCCAGAGAGCTCCTCTCCTCTTCTGTCTATCTTGGGGCTGCCCCACCAGGAGCTTTTGGCGTTCGCGTCCCCTCCAGCGACCCACCTTGTTTTCACAATGGTGTTGATGTGTTTTAGGTGCTCTAGGTATGGGTGTATTGGTGTGTCTGGTTCGAAGTAGAATGAGACGAGGGTCACCTCCCAGGCTTCCGTCTGTATACCCAGTACTACAAAGTTATTGGTTGTGAGGTTAGGGTACGGTTTAACTTTGAGGTTTTCGTCAAAGACTGCGATAGCCGCCTTCACCGTGCCCTCCCCGCAGTTGGTGTTTTGGTACAGGCGTACTCCCTGGCGACTCCTCATCTCCTTTGCCCCACCTACATAAGGTTCCTGGAGCAGTGCCACAGCAACTTTCCTTCTCACAGCTTCTAGTAGCACCTCGTCTGTGGCTAACTTCTTTCGCTGGAGGTTAGCTTGTATGATGCGGTGGGAGGGTATTTCCACATCGGCGCCCTTAGCAATACGCTACCGCCGACCGGGCAAGTCTGTCCCACTTTTTCCGTACCGGACAATCCAGATGGAAGGCGTTATGCTGTGCCTTGTCCAGTTGCGCTTTAGTGCAATTTCTGCATCTAGGTGCTACACCCGTCAGCCGATCCTCACATACGCTGTTGAGGTGGGGACCTCCGCAGTGACTGCATAGGTCCACCTCTTCCTTGCAGAACCGCTTTCCGTGCCCATAGCCCAGGCAGCGGGTGCACTGCACTAGTGGGGACTGGTCCTCCACTCGGATTTGCTGCAAGTCGATATGCAGCTTCCCGGTCCGGAGGGTTTTTCCCCAAATGGTAGGCGATACACTCACCACCACGTGACACGTGTGAGGGTTCCTGGCTCTCTTGCGGTATTTTATGGCGATCCTATCTTCCTCCTGTTCGAGGCCGTGAAAAACTTCCCTATTTTGTTTTCTGTATGCTTTTAGTATGCCCTCGTCTGTGTTATCGGTAAGCACGTCCCTTAGAAGTAACAGCGGGTCCTTGTTTTTCATTTCCTCGACCAGGAGTCGGTCGCCATCCTTCTCCAGTCTCTCGCGGGCCTTGCTCCTCTCTTCCTTGGAGCCAAAGCCCAGGATCACCTTCCGATCCTTGGCCTTTCTCACCCTCTCAACCTTAATCCATCCTTCCTTTGCGTCTACCGCCTGCCTGATCTTATTAAGGACCTCCTCCCCCGTCTCGGTCTCCTCCTGGGAGGTCACTATCATAGAGTGCATGGTGTTGGTTGTTTGCACTTTAGGTAGATGAGTTCCATAGGCGGCGGCTTCTGCATAGGAGGAAGGTGGTGTTCTCTCCACACATTGTTGCGCTTGTGTTTCAAGGGCCTTCTCTAGGTCCCTCATTTTATCCTCGTGCTTTTTCAAGGCCATCTTGTGATCTTCTAGGAGTGTTTTTAAGGCCTCCTCGGTGTTTGTGCGCTGTGTGTTTTCGGCCTGGACTGGTTTTTTTGGCTCTTTCTGTTTACCAGTACTCTCCCCCTCCTTGACCAGCTCGTAGAGCCTGCCTATCGCCGCTGTTACATCGTTTATTATGTCTTTTTTTGTATTTCTCGACTGACCGAGCAGTGTCTTGGCTCTTATCGTAATAGCTTTAGCCTCGGCCGTCCTTGAGGTGTACTGAGGCTTTTGTAGTGGCGGCGATTGGGTATGTACCTCTGTTGTTACTTTTTGAGATAAGATTCTGGTCTCGTTGAGGGAGAGGGCTGCTTTGCTCTTAGTTTTGCTTGGGGCTTCAGGTGGCGTCTGATTTGACGATCTGGTGGCGGTCGTCTTTGGCGCTATTTTGCCGCCCTCCCACTCCCCAGCACTGCGCCTCACATTGGAGGCTTGTGTTGGTAGTGTCGAGGGTCCCGCTATAGCGGGCTCCGAGCCCTTCGCGCCAGGGGAGGCGCTCGCTACCTTCTTGACTGGTGTTCTCCACCCTTGCATGGTTGCGATTTTGTTGGTGTTGTAAAGGGACACGATTCAATAGGAACAGGCTACTGTCGCAACCTAGGTTTTAGTCGGGTTAGGTTAGGTTAGGTTTTTTTTTTTTTTTTTTTTTTTTACGTGGTGGAATGCATTTACGCACTTCGCTCGCCTCCCGCGGGGGCAGGGGGTTCGCTTCGTGTGGGACTCCTGACCTCAAAGAGAAGCCAGACTACCCACTAAACCACCACGGTGTTCCTCCTTCACCTAATCCGAGCCACGGGATAGTTTGCTCACCGCGACTCGGCTAGGGACGCCCTTTGTTGTTGGGCACACCTCATGAATGCACCCCAGAAACACAGAGGGGCGCATTCCGCCACATTAGCATGGGGCGGCAGATCCCCCGATCCACCGCCGTGGCCACTCTCACCCAGGGACGCGTGCGGACTTCGCCCACCGGCATCCCTCCCCGGGACGCGTGCGAACTCCGCCCGCCGGCGTCCCCGTGGCCCGCGGGGCGAAAGAGCGAGCCCAGCCCACTCCCGCCCCAGCAGAGCCCCTCCTCTTGGCCGCCATCAGCCGTGAGGCGACGGCAGCCCGACACTCATCGCCGCCGGCCATAGCCGGAGCCACAGCCTACGGCGAGAGGTCTGCTTTTTACGACTTTGCTGTCGGGTTTTAGAGTCTTTTCCTTGACGCGGGCCGGCCAGTTAAGGCAAGCCCTCCGGCCAACAGGTTTTCAGCATACCCTCCTGGAGCCACCAGTCAGGTCACTGTTGAGCCCCTGTTGGTTACGGAACGCGAGAGGGTGGCTAGGCCTCTCTCGCCGACGGTGGCACTAGTGCCTGTCAGCCCCTGAGTTAACAGTGGGCCGACCCGCCCCTCGATCCCGCCGAGCCCTGAAAAGGGCTGCTGCGGATCCCACCCCGCGACCCCCTCGTGCAATGGGGTCAAGCCCTGAAAAGGGCTGTCGGGTTATTGGTCAGACGGCCAGCATACAGAGCTCCTGAGAGTCAGAGTATCCTGACCGCCTGTCCAGGGCGCACCAGCCTCCACGCTTCCGCTCCCCAGGACCGGAGTCCAAAGGGAGAAGAAACGCGTAAGCCAACGTGGAGGTTACCCGACGCCGCGCCCCAAAACCCAACATCACGTGGTGTTCCAAGGCGGTCACCTATCCAAGTACTAACCACGCCCGATGTTGCTTAACGTCGATGATCGGACGAGAACCGGTGTATTCAACATGGTATGGACGTTGGCAAAAGTGATAATAAGAAGCCGTGGTTCGAACCAGCGACCCCTCGTATGACCTCGAAGTCGCACTGTTTCAAAGGTAGCTAAACGTTCATATAGGTTTTTTTTTTTTTTTTTTATTTTTTTATTTTTTTTTTTTTTTACGTGGTGGAATGCATTTACGCACTTCGCTCGCCTCCCGCGGGGGCAGGGGGTTCGCTTCGTGTGGGACTCCTGACCTCAAAGAGAAGCCAGACTACCCACTAAACCACCACGGTGTTCCTCCTTCACCTAATCCGAGCCACGGGATAGTTTGCTCACCGCGACTCGGCTAGGGACGCCCGTTGTTGTAGGGCTCTCCTCATGAATGCACCCCAGAAACACAGAAGGGCGCATTCCGCCACATTAGCATGGGGCGGCAGATCCCCCGACCCACCGCCCGTGGCCACTCTCACCCGGGACGCGTGCGAAGTGCGCCCGCCGGCATCCCTCCCGGGGACGCTTGCGAACTTCGCCCGCCGGCATCCCTCCCCGGGACGCGTGCAAGCTCCGCCCGCCGGCGTCCCCCCCGCCGGTGGCCCGCGGGGCGAAAGAGCGAGCCCAGCCCACTCCCGCCCCAGCAGAGCCCCTCCTCTTGGCCGCCATCAGCCGTGAGGCGACGGCAGCCCGACACTCATCGCCGCCGGCCATAGCCGGAGCCACAGCCTACGGCGAGAGGTCTGCTTTTTACGACTTTGCTGTCGGGTTTTAGAGTCTTTTCCTTGACGCGGGCCGGCCAGTTAAGGCAAGCCCTCCGGCCAACAGGTTCTCAGCTACCCTCCTGGAGCCACCAGTCAGGTCATAGTTGAGCCCCTGTTGGTTACGGAACGCGAGAGGGTGGCGAAGCCTCTCTCACCGACGGTGGCACTAGTGCCTGTCAGCCCCTGAGTTAACAGTGGGCCGACCCGCCCCTCGATCCCGCCGAGCCCTGAAAAGGGCTGCTGCGGATCCCGCCCCGCGACCCCCTCGTGCAATGGGGTCAAGCCCTGAAAAGGGCTGTCGGGTTATTGGTCAGACGGCCAGCATACAGAGCTCCTGAGAGTCAGAGTATACTGACCGCCTGTCCAGGGCGCACCAGCCTCCACGCTTCTGCTCCCCAGGACCGGAGTCCAAAGGGGGAAGAAACGCGTAAGCCAACGTGGAGGTTACCCGACGCCGCGCCCCACGTTCATATAGGTTAGGTTAGGTTAGGTTAGGTTAGGTTAGGTTAGGTTTTTTTTTTTTTTTTTTTTTTTTTTTTTTTTTTTTTTTTTTTTTTTTTTTTTAATGAGGTCTTGATGACCTCGCCGCTTTTCCCCGTCCATGGAGAGACAGGACCTTTTTATTCTTATTGTTTTTTATATAGTGCAAGTGTGTGGTGTGTGATGTCGTTATATTTGTAATATATATGTATATATAATATATATGAATGCTCGAACATATATGTACAGCATATTCACAATTGCTGTACACATACATTCGTTCATCCTCTGTGTCCTATATATTTATATTCTATTTGTTTACATCATATTACATTATATCTATTTGTCTTCTACTACATTTTTGTACATATGTTATTTTCAATTATCTATTTATATATATTTCTAATTGTGTAATATATATGTATATATAATATATACAACGCTCAAATCTATATGTACAGCACATTTACAGTTACTGTACATATAGATTCGCTCATCCATTGTATCCTGTATGTTTATATTCTATTTGTTTACATCATATTGTATTTTATCTATTTGCCTTCTACTACATTCATTGTACATATGTTGCTTTCAATTTTCTTTTGATCTGGTGATTCTGATACGTGTTTTGCACTTTCTGTACATATATTCTGTTTATTTATACACTATATTTATATATTCTATTTTCTATCTGTTGTACTTATTGTACATATGTCATACCCATTTACACACTATGCTCATATATACCACCATTCCATCTTTGTATGTATTACATATATGTTTTTATTTATTTATACTATATTTATATATCCTTTGCTATCTATTGTATGTATTACACATATATTTCCATTTATTTACATAATATTTTTATATTCAGTTTCATCTATTGTATCTATAGTACATACATTTCATTTATTTATCATGTTATATATGTCTACATTTGTTGCCAGTTATAAGTTATGCTAATAATACATTTATTTCCTACTTGTTATTTTTGTTTCAGCTATATCCGTTGTAGTGGAACTTTGTGCGTTACCTATCGGGGGGCCTCCCACTCGTCCCCGGTCAGGGAGACTCGGTGTCCATGACACGTATTTATGTATTGTATACTTGTTTTTGTGTGCGTGTCTAGTGTTTTGTCCGTGTGTGTTCCCATCCGCAGTTCACTCTTTTCTGTTGCGTCATACTTTTAACAATATATATATATATACATTTATATATATAGTTGTTTCGTTCCTGATAGTGAACTGTTTCGGTCAGTGTATGTCTGTCAAATTAGTGTAATTCTAGTGTTTATTGTTGTGTGCATGTTTTGATATATTCCTATATTATTATAATATGTTCATTATATCAATGTGTATTTATGTATGTTTTTGTGTAGTGTGTTTCTGTGTGTTTGTGTGTCATAGATACGCCGTGGTCTCCCTCGCCAAGTAATCCCACTTGGCGCGTGTAGGGCATTCGGCGCTAAAGGCGTTGTGGCCGACGCTTCGCGACCCAGAGTGCGAACAGTTGCAGCACCGCGGTTCTGAGCTTGCACTATATTCTACGCAATCCTTGCGCAAGTGCGGGCCCCCACAGTGACTGCACCTGTCCACACTCTCGGTGCAGAATTTACGGCCGTGTCCGAATGCCAGGCATCTAGTGCATTGAATGAGTGGAGACTGGTCCTCCACCCTGACCCTTTGCAGGTCCAAGTAAAGTGTCCCAGCCTCCACCATTCTCTGCCATACCCTTGGCCCCACTTGAAGGACGATGTGGGAAGTCCCCGGATTCTTTGTTCTTTTCCTATACTTAATTCTGGCCTCCCTTTCCTCCTGTGGTAGGCCCATGAAGACTTCCGCGTTTTGTGTATATATGGCGGATATCATTTGGTCGTTATCGCTCTCCGCGTGGACGTCCTTAAGGACTACCAGCGGGTCCTTATTCCTCATGGGCTCTACCACAAGCCCTTCGCCTTTGCTTTCAATTTGTTTCCTCACTCTCGCTATCTCTTCTTTTGTGTCGCAGCCCAGAATAACGACGCTATTCTTTGCCTTTCTGGCCTTCGAGATTTTTAGGCCAGTACTCCTGGCGTCGACCGCCTTCTCCACCCTGGCGAGTACCTCTCCGGCCGTCTCCTGTCTATCCTTAGAGGTAACAGCCACAGAGTGAAGTGCCGGCCGGCGCCGGGGTCTGGTCGCAGCGACGCTGGCATAGGTTTTGGGGATCGGGTCGCTCTCTAGAGTTTGCGCCCCCACCACTTCGCCAAGATGCGTCTTCGCCTCCACGACAACATCTCTGGCGACAGTGGTGACCAGGTCCTCAATCTGAGTCTGCGCGCGCACCACGATCCCCTCGGTTGCATTGTTAATGTTGGTCTGGGTCTGCTCAAATCTGTCGTGCAGTAAGTCGAGCTGTTCACTGCCCCGGCTGTCGTTTTTTATTGTGAGGTCCTCTATCTGGTCTTTCAGATTTAGGTGCATCTCACCAAGCCGATTTAAAATTAAGTCCTCCACCTCCACCAGTTTCGCCAGCACTTTCTCTTCTCGTGACGAGGTTGCGGCCACTGCGGTTGCAGAGGTGGTACCGGGGGTGTTACCGGACGCCGCCCTCTCCAAGCTCTTCATCCTCCCACTGAGCTCGAAGAGGATGCGCTGACATCTATCGGAGTTCTGCTCCAGGAAGGTCTTAATATCCTTCCTCATTTGAGGGTACTGTTGGACCTTCAAGGGTATGTCCTCGAAGGTCTTCATTACCTCCTGGAGCAGTTGGTCACTGGGCTGATCGGCGTAGCTGTTTTGCTGTCTCTTATAGGTGGTCATGTTGTCCAGTGACCTCCTTTTGGTGGTTGGTCTCCTGATAAACGTCTTGGCGGCGTCCAGCACTAGCGAGGGCGAGGTGTTGGTGCTAGGGGAGGCCTGTCCCCTTACTACAACAGACGCTGGTGGTGTCTGATACATTCTGAGTGGGCGGGGAAAATTGTCAATCTCTTAAAAATAATATTATACAACCCTGTATAGAGGGGTGTAGTTATACTTAATATTTAACCCTGTAAAAGGGGGTACACGTCTATATACTAGGTCAAGAAATACACATAAATTCAAAGTAAAATTAAAATTTCAAATTAAAATTTGGAGGAAATGTCAATAAAAACTTAAAATTAATTTTCTCTCTGTGAGGAGACGTGGACTCTACACGGTAGAGTTGTCCTTATGTATAGGGGATGTATACAGTCCCCGTCACTATAATTAAATTAAATTTTTGGACACCTTAAATTTAATGAATTAAAAGTAAATAATTTAAAATTAAATTATTTGAGAGGTGGTTAAAAGTAGTTTTTAACTCTATCAAAGAGTTAGTCTATTACTATAATTATAATGAATTTAAAAGTAAATAAAATAAAAGTATAAATTAAAATGATTTAAAATTTAAAAACTTAAAACTAATTTTCCTAGAGGATTGTGACTCTATATAGAGCTTCTCTCTATTGTGTCGGGTTGTCCTCCCTATCCTGAGCCACAATCTGAAAGAATTATCCAAATCGGACCAGCCAAACCGAAGTTGGATATTTCGGGTTTTATTCCCTTTTCTTCCCGGACCTCTTCCAAATTGGTCCAACTGAAGGCTCCAGTAGTTCCCCTTTGTCAAGGGGATTCTATCCCCGAAGAGATTTTTGGAATTGGCCCAACCAGGCCAGAGATATTGATGTTTCCTGGTTTTATCCCCTTATTCCAGGGACTCTTCCAGGAAACGGTCCAACCAGTAAGGTCAGAGGGGGGGCCTCCACAAGGAGCTTCCGATTCCCAAGTTTCAACAGGATCCGTTCAACCAGTCCGGAGATATGGGTGTGATACACTTTTTGTGTTTTTCTGTTGGTACGGCAGCAAAATAATAATAAAAATATTTGATTTATTTTGTTCCACAACTTATAATTTTCTGGAGAATTTTTTCCTTTTGCTAAAGAAAGGTGCGTGGATGGTAGCACACCTTTTGCTGGTCTCAACCTCGAAAATCCGGTAATTTTCGGTCCAGCCAATCCAAAGATACAGAGGTTTTCTCCTAAAAGTTTGGCCTACTGTTTCAAAAAGTTTTACCGCAATTTGTTAATCCCACTTGGGATGGACAGTGTATGTTGCGGGAAGCCTATAAATACCCTGGTCGGTCCGATCAGACCACGGGTCTTCAGGATATAGGGGTTTAAAAGTTTTTTAAGAAATGTTGACCTACTTTCACTTATGTAATAACTAAATGCCTTAGTAGGTATATTGTCTTGGATTTTTAAAAGTTTGCGACACTATAACTTCTTCGTTTCTTGTCCGATTTGAGCCAGGAAGGTCTCTATCACTTCGTCACTTATTTATCTATTGGAAAGAAAGTTGAAGGGGGGGGTTAAAAAACCACCCTTAAAGCTAGGGTTGTCAAGAGTTTGTCGCACTAAAAACACTATAAGTTTTAAAATAAAGTACTTAGCTTAATTCTGTAAGCGGTTCCTGGTTCCGCTGGGCGTCTCACACACTGTTCAGTTACAGATACACTCCTGAGGGACCAGGATCAAGGACCTCACCGCCACGCCCTTTTGAAAAAGGGGCCGTAGCTCCCACAGCTGTGTCCCAAAATTCTTGAGAGGGGTCTCAAAAGATGCGAATCCCCGAGACGCACCCTCACAAAACAGGAACCACAGGGGTCAAGAACAAAAGGTCCAGGTTTCACCACTTTTTAGTGTCACTTTCACATTTGTAGGTTAAAAATAGTTTTTGTAGTGAAAAACACAGAAGTCCTGGTCCGTTTTTCACCGGACTTTCACTGTTGTATTCCTCTCGCTAGCGCGCAACTTTTGGGCTATCACCGTGTGATATCGGTGATGGTGAAAAATTTTTTCACCGGCCACGCCCTTTTGCAAAAGTCACTATAACTTCGTCGAAAAGCGTCTAAAAAATCCGGGAGGGGTCTCAAAAGGCGCGGACACCTGAGACGCACCCCTTAACGGTTAAAAAACCGGAGGTCGTAGATCGCTTTTCGGAGTTACAAGACCTTTTCACTTTTTGTGATTGTTTTGATCGAAAAATTTTTGGAAAGAGAACCACAACTCTGGCACTAGTCACTGCAAAAATCCGAGAGAGGTCTCTAAAGGTTCGGGCACTCACTGCGCTACTTTCCACAGTCGAAAAACCGGGGATTACAGATCTTAATCCGGAGATATAAGGTCTTTCACCCACTCTGTCACTTTTGACGAAAATTTTTTTATTCTTTCGCCTATATAATCCACAGTTCTGGTCCAAAAATCACGCGGTTTTTTTGCAAAACGTTCGTCTTGCGACGGCGCAACTTTTAAGCTATTACACTTAAAAATCGGCGACACTTTGCTACACACACGATTTTTACACTGAGGAGCGAGGTAAAAACGCTGTTGTCACGGCATCTAAGCGTACGAGACTGGGTTAGGTTAGGTTAGGTTAGGTTTTTTTTTTTTTTTTTTTTTTTTTTTTACGTGGTGGAATGCATTTACGCACTTCGCTCGCCTCCCGCGGGGGCAGGGGGTTCGCTTCGTGTGGGACTCCTGACCTCGAAGAGAGGCCAGACTACCCACTAAACCACCACGGTGTTCCTCCTTCACCTAAACCGAGCCGCGGGATAGTTTGCTCACCGCGACTCGGCT
Source organism: Diaphora mendica (assembly GCA_949125395.1). NCBI lineage: Eukaryota > Metazoa > Arthropoda > Insecta > Lepidoptera > Erebidae > Diaphora > Diaphora mendica. The sequence continues at coordinate 30,140,385 of OX421318.1, forward strand.
AGGGACGCCCTTTTTATCGGGCTCACCTCTGTCGAGGCCCCACCATCCGGGCCACCGTGCCCAGATGATGGGGCCTGTCCTCCTCTTGAATGCACCCCAGGAACACAGAGGGGCGCATTCCGCCACATTAGCGTGGGGCAGCAGGTCCCCCGACCCACCGCCCGTGGCCACTCTCATTCGGGGACGCGGGCGAATTGTGCTCGCCGGCGCCCCCTCGCCGCGGGTCTGCGGGGCGGGAGAGTGAGCCCAGCTCGCTCCCGCTCCCGCAGAGCCTCTCTCTTGGCCGCCATCACCTCGTCAGCGAACGAGGCAACGGCAGCCCAACACTCTTCGCTGCCGGCCATAGCTGGAACTACGACCGACAGCGAGAGGTCCGCACCAATGGTGCTCATGAGGGCCGTCCTTTGTCCGTCCCACGCTTCACACACAGCCAGGGTGTGGTAGGCCGTGTCCGGGTCTCCGCTGGTGCAGTTTCGGCACCGGGGCTCCGACTCTATCCCCACCACTTCCCACAGGTACTTGGCAAAACAGCCATGGCCCGTGAGAAGTTGGGTGAGGTGGTATGTCGGGGCCCCATGACCCCTCTCTACCCACTGACGCAGGACGGGCCTGACGGCCCCCACAAGCAGCGATCCGCTGCGCGTCGCCCGCAGTCTTTCGGCCCACTTCCGGAAGAGATCATCGCGAGCCGATTGTCTCCAGCGATCGATCTCCTCCGGAGGCGGCCGACCCCCGATAGCACGCCGCATCAGGGCGCCCTCGTCGTACACCCTCTTGAGGACGCCGGCCTCGAGATCCCAGGGGATACTCCCCGCAATCAGACACGCCGCCTCGTAAGAGACGGTGTGGTACGCCCGTGCAGCCCTCTGCGCTATGGCGCGCTGCGGTCGTCGCAGCAGCGCGATATTCGCCGGGCAGAGGGCCTCCGCCCATATGGGCGCTCCGTAGAGCGCCTTGGAGCGCACCACTCCGTCATAGAGACGGCGGCATGCAGACCCTGGGCCTCCGCTGTTGGGCATCAACCGCGAGAGCATTCCGGCAAATGCCAGCAACTTCGGTGCCAGCTGCCGGAAATGCTCCGTGAACCGCCACCGACTGTCGAGAACGAGCCCGAGGTATTTCAGGCTGGTCCCGACAGCGATGGGGATGCCGCCCACCATGATTGTCCTATCTCGAGGCGGCGTCTGCCGGGGCCCGTGGAAGAAGAGGGCCTCGGACTTTTCGAGGGCGACTTTTAGGCCGAGCGCCTCGATGCGACGCACTACGTGGGCTACACCTGCCGTGGCAAGGACGGCGGCGTCCCGAAAAGTGGGGGCCCGCGCGGTGACTAGGGTATCGTCGGCGTAACAAAGTACACCGACCCCCCGAAGATTAGCACCGCGCAGGACCCAATCATAACCTATGTTCCACAGGAGCGGCCCGAGGACCGACCCCTGTGGAACGCCACAAGACATGCCCCTGCGGACCACCCCGTCTTGGGCCGGGTAAATGATGACCCGGTCCACGAAGTAGTCCGCAAGGACGCGCCTGAGGTACCACGGGACATTGTGGTACCTCAACGCCTCCGCAATGGTTCCCCAGGGGAGGGTGTTGAAGGCGTTCGCTATATCCAACGATACAGCCAACAGCACCTCACCCCCGGAGACCGCTTCATTGACGCTGTCCCGCAGTCGGGATATCGCGTCGAGGGTCGACCTCCCACGACGGAAGCCGAAGGTTTTTTTTTTTTTTTTTTTTTTTTTTTTACGTGGTGGAATGCATTTACGCACTTCGCTCGCCTCCCGCGGGGGCAGGGGGTTCGCTTCGTGTGGGACTCCTGACCTCAAAGAGAAGCCAGACTACCCACTAAACCACCACGGTGTTCCTCCTTCACCTAATCCGAGCCACGGGATAGTTTGCTCACCGCGACTCGGCTAGGGACGCCCTTTGTTGTCGGGCTCTTCTCCTGAATGCACCCCGGAAACACAGGAGGGCGCATTCCGCCACATTAGCATGGGGCGGCAGATCCCCCGACCCACCGCCCGTGGCCACTCTCACCCAGGGACGCGAGCGAACTTCGCCCGCCGGCATCCCTCCCCGGGACGCGTGCGAACTCCGCCCGCCGGCGTCCCCGTGGCCCGCGGGGCGAAAGAGCGAGCTCAGCCCACTCCCGCCCCAGCAGAGCCCCTCCTCTTGGCCGCCATCAGCCGTGAGGCGACGGCAGCCCGACACTCATCGCCGCCGGCCATAGCCGGAGCCACAGCCTACGGCGAGAGGTCTGCTTTTTACGACTTTGCTGTCGGGTTTTAGAGTCTTTTCCTTGACGCGGGCCGGCCAGTTAAGGCAAGCCCTCCGGCCAACAGGTTCTCAGCTACCCTCCTGGAGCCACCAGTCAGGTCATAGTTGAGCCCCTGTTGGTTACGGAACGCGAGAGGGTGGCGAAGCCTCTCCCACCGACGGTGGCACTAGTGCCTGTCAGCCCCTGAGTTAACAGTGGGCCGACCCGCCCCTCGATCCCGCCGAGCCCTGAAAAGGGCTGCTGCGGATCCCACCCCGCGACCCCCTCGTGCAATGAGGTCAAGCCCTGAAAAGGGCTGTCGGGTTATTGGTCAGACGGCCAGCATACAGAGCTCCTGAGAGTCAGAGTATCCTGACCGCCTGTCCAGGGCGCACCAGCCTCCACGCTTCTGCTCCCCAGGACCGGAGCCCAAAGGGAGAAGAAACGCGTAAGCCAACGTGGAGGTTACCCGACGCCGCGCCCCCGGAAGCCGAAGGTTAGGTTAGGTTAGGTTAGGTTAGGTTAGGTTAGGTTAGGTTAGGTTAGGTTTTTTTTTTTTTTTTTTTTTTTTTTTTTTTTTTTTTTTTTTTTTTTTTTTTTTTTTCTAGACTATCCTCCAACATTATTGGAGCCCTTTTGTATCCTGTTTCTCTTTATCACTCATCTATCTTTAATGCTTCTCGCACTTGTATTCAACATACCAGTTCTTTCTTTCATTCATTAACTTTCTTTCTTTTTGTGGGTGGGACTCCCACTATATGGATCCTATTCTAACTAATGCTATTCTTATGTACTATTCAGTTTTTATTTTGCAGGGGAATAATGTTACTCTTATTCTTTTATTATAAACGTTCTTAACCTATTACATTTTTATTAATAACTTTTCATTATCTGTTACATTTTTATCGATCTTATTTTACTATATCATATTATATAACCGTTCTTAGCCTATTACATATTTGCTAATTGCTTTCCTTAGTCTATTACATTATTATCGACCTTATTTTACTGTATTATTATTACATTTTAGTTCCTTTCACATTGCTATTTCTTATATTACTGCTTGCTTACTTGCTATTTTGTTACTACTGTTCCTTCTTATGCTTATGTTAATATACATACTATATATAACAAAACATATTTATGTAACTATTTTTAATACTTTGTTTCTTTCTTTATCTTGTTTTGCAGTGCTTTAAGTTTTCCTGATTTTATTTCTAGTTTGGTACTCTCCAATGTACTTTGTGGGGTTGTCTGATCAGTATAAGAGTCGCGGGTTCGCGAAAGGCCCTCCACAAATCCGAAACAGTTCGGGTATCTAGAGAGCCCATCGCGCCCCGCAAACTCCCCATGATCATTGCCGTCGGTCTCACCTATCTGTTTGTGTGATCGCGAAATGCCAGCGGACGGAGCAAGGCACCGCCCCCGGCCAATGTCGACCTGGAATTGCTGTATGATTCGTAGCTGACATCGATGCGGACGGTGCCATGCCTCCTCCGAGTTCCGGCTTCCCGACGGCGGGAGTCCGAGAGTGTGCTGTGTAAGTTAAGGTCGGTTTTTTCCTTTTGTGCTTTTTTGTTGGGGTTCCCACCGTGCCTTTGCCTTCAGGAATACGCCACCCTGGATCTGGCCAACATCTCCCATTTCATGCGCACTGGGCACTCGGCGCTGAATGCGTTGTGCTCAACGCGATCCAGGCCTTCGCGCACACAGTTGCAGCATTTCGAGGTCGATCCGGCCAGCCAGTCAGCGCATTTTGCTTTTCTGTGGGGTCCCCCACAGTGGCTGCATTTCTCAATTTTCTCCTTACAGAGCCGTCTGCCATGTCCATATCCCAGACATAGGGAGCATTGAACCAGGGGTGATTGGTCATCGACCTTGATTCTCTGCAGGTCTATGTGGACGGCCTGTCTTTCCAGCAGCCTTTGCCAAATTTTCGGGGTAACCCTAAGGACTACATGGTGGGTGTGGAGGTTTCTGGTACTCTTTTTAAAAAGTACCTCTACTCTATCCTCCTCTTTGCTGAGGCCCTCAAAAATGTCCCCGTTCTGGTTTTTAAGGGCTTTCTGGATGTCTTCGTCAGTATTATCTTTTAGGACGTCTTTTAACACAACAAGAGGGTCCTTGTTTCTGACGTCCTCCACACTCAGAAGTTCCTTTACCTTTTCCAGTCTTTCTTTGATCTTATTTCTTCCTTCTTCCGTGCGACATCCCAGTATTATCTTCCTGTCTTTTGCTTTTCTCACTCTGTCCACCGTGACCCATCCCTCCTTCGCGTTCACGGCCTTTCTTATGTGGTCAAGGACCTCCTCTCCTGTTTCCATCTCGTTCGTTGAGGTGACCACGACCGAGTGGAGCGCAGTTTGTGATACTTTGGGAGCCAGTGAAACGGGGCGACTGGTCACTGCACCGGCATAGGAGAGCTTTGCAGCCTGCTCCTTGTTCGCCTGTAGCGCCTCCTTCAAGTCGTCCAGCTTCGCGGTGTTTATATTTAAGAGGCGGCTGTGCTCCTCAAGCGCCTTCTTTAAGGACTCCGCCTCCGTGGCTGTCACCTCTGTCACTTCTGGTTCTTTGGTTTCCTTCTTTGTGCTTTTGTCCTGCGGCACGGCTGGTGTTGTCGCCTTTGACGCTTCCGCCTCTTTCACAAGTTGATAGAGGTGGTCTATGGCGTTTAGGATTCCCACCTTAAGGTCTGTCTTCAGGTTTCGGGACTCACTCACGCAAGCCTTCGCTCTCTGAAGCCAGACCCTAGCCTGGGCTGTCCTATTGCTCGACTTTGGTTGTTCCTGTGCTAGCCCCGGCGGCGTTCTGGCGGCCTCCGTGGATGTTCTACGGGGGACGGGCGCTTTTTGGTGTTTGGGTGGGTGCAGGTGAATTTTAGAAGTGCAGGGGTTTGGATCTATCTTCCCTGTCTCCCGTTCATCCATGTTTTGTCTAAAGCTGGTTATTGAGGAGGAGGATCCTGCCTCTTCCTTGCTGTTTAATGGACTCTTGCTAGCCCTGCCTTCCGGCTTCTTTACAGGCGTTCTTATTCCTATCATTTTCTTTTGTATTAGTCAGTTGGATAGTCTAGGCGTCAGGTTTTAAGATACTCCTAGTAGATTAAGAGTAAGTGTTGGTATTATAGGAGTAATGTAAATGTGCGTGTAAATGTGTACGAGTGTAATTACAAAACAACTAAATGATAAGCAAAGCAAGCTGTAGTTTAGGTGTAAATATGTTGTGTGCTTTAGTTGTGCTCAGGTAATGAGACTGACCCTGTTCTATACTAATAGTTATTTTTGTTTGTTCCAGGTGCTGTATTACGGTGAGACCGGCAGGCGCGCTTCAATTCAGAGGACCTGCGAGGTAAGTATATCCTTCGGTGTTTTATTTTTCAGGTTTGGTTCTCTACCTAAAATAGTAGAGTTTGGGTCAGGGATCACTTGGCCTCTTCGATAACTTCAATGCTGAATGATACACTCTTTAAGAATAAAATGGAAGTAAAGTTTTTACTCCACCTAGAGCAGAGTGTGGAGTCAACTCTAACTTACTAAACTATAGCTGCTTGTGTTGGGACGTATAATCCCGGTCCTTAATTATAAATAAACTAGTTGTGCTGGTCAATAGGACTAGTCACAATGCGTGGCTTAACCAAAATATAGGGAACAGTAGAAACACAATAAGTCTTTAATAAAATAAAATAAGAAAAGAAAAAGATTTTTAGCTCTATTTAGAGCCGTTAGAGTCACAAGTATCTTAATATTAGTATCTATAAGAGATTTTTCTAAATTTACAATTTAAATAAAAGTGTTTTGCTCTATATAGAGCCGTATGGGTTCTAGATATATCTAGACTTGTCTATCCTAGGAGTAACTAATAATAAAAGAGAGTACAGAAATTTGTACTTTCGTCTCTACTTATAACTATATGGCTCTACTAAGCCAGTCCTTGGTATTTTGGTCAATAATAATAATAAGGTCAGTTAAACTTAAATTTAAGAAATATAAATGTAGTTGAGTTTTTCAGCTCTACGTGGAGTGCCTCTCTACCTCCAGCAGAGTAGTCCTCCCTATCCCTATCTCTCACCCGAGAGTCCCGTCAAAATCGGCTCAGCCGGTGTGGAGATATTTATATTTTTGATTTTGACTCTACGTAGAGTCAGTCTGGTGGTAGAATCTAGTAGCTCTCCGCGAGCCTTAACCAATGAGACCAAACTCGACACACTTGTCTCTATGGGTTACGGAGATACGGAAGCTTGAAAATTTTCAAGATGGCCGCCGTTCTAATATAAATTTGAAAATTTTTTGACGACACTATACTGGAATAGTTTAGGCTACTTACAATTATTTTGGGTTAGGTTAGGTTAGGTTAGGTTAGGTTAGGTTAGGTTAGGTTAGGTTTTTTTTTTTTTTTTTTTTTTTTTTTTTTTACGTGGTGGAATGCATTTACGCACTTCGCTCGCCTCCCGCGGGGGCAGGGGGTTCGCTTCGTGTGGGACTCCTGACCTCAAAGAGAAGCCAGACTACCCACTAAACCACCACGGTGTTCCTCCTTCACCTAATCCGAGCCACGGGATAGTTTGCTCACCGCGACTCGGCTAGGGACGCCCTTTGTTGTTGGGCACACCTCATGAATGCACCCCAGAAACACAGAGGGGCGCATTCCGCCACATTAGCATGGGGCGGCAGATCCCCCGATCCACCGCCCGTGGCCACTCTCACCCAGGGACGCGTGCGGACTTCGCCCACCGGCATCCCTCCCCGGGACGCGTGCGAACTCCGCCCGCCGGCGTCCCCGTGGCCCGCGGGGCGAAAGAGCGAGCCCAGCCCACTCCCGCCCCAGCAGAGCCCCTCCTCGTGGCCGCCATCAGCCGTGAGGCGACGGCAGCCCGACACTCATCGCCGCCGGCCATAGCCGGAGCCACAGCCTACGGCGAGAGGTCTGCTTTTTACGACTTTGCTGTCGGGTTTTAGAGTCTTTTCCTTGACGCGGGCCGGCCAGTTAAGGCAAGCCCTCCGGCCAACAGGTTCTCAGCTACCCTCCTGGAGCCACCAGTCAGGTCATAGTTGAGCCCCTGTTGGTTACGGAACGCGAGAGGGTGGCGAAGCCTCTCTCACCGACGGTGGCACTAGTGCCTGTCAGCCCCTGAGTCAACAGTGGGCCGACCCGCCCCTCGATCCCGCCGAGCCCTGAAAAGGGCTGCTGCGGATCCCACCCCGCGACCCCCTCGTGCAATGAGGTCAAGCCCTGAAAAGGGCTGTCGGGTTATTGGTCAGACGGCCAGCATACAGAGCTCCTGAGAGTCAGAGTATCCTGACCGCCTGTCCAGGGCGCACCAGCCTCCACGCTTCCGCTCCCCAGGACCGGAGTCCAAAGGGGGAAGAAACGCGTAAGCCAACGTGGAGGTTACCCGACGCCGCGCCCCAGGTTTTTTTTTATTTTTTTTTTTTATTTTTTTTTTTTTTTTTTTTTTTTTTTTACGTGGTGGAATGCATTTACGCACTTCGCTCGCCTCCCGCGGGGGCAGGGGGTTCGCTTCGTGTGGGACTCCTGACCTCAAAGAGAAGCCAGACTACCCACTAAACCACCACGGTGTTCCTCCTTCACCTAATCTGAGCCACGGGATAGTTTGCTCACCGCGACTCGGCTAGGGACGCCCTTTGTTGTTGGGCACACCTCATGAATGCACCCCAGAAACACAGAGGGGCGCATTCCGCCACATTAGCATGGGGCGGCAGATCCCCCGACCCACCACCCGTGGCCACTCTCACCCAGGGACGCGTGCGAACTTCGCCCGCCGGCATCCCTCCCCGGGACGCGTGCGAACTCCGCCCGCCGGCGTCCCCGTGGCCCGCGGGGCGAAAGAGCGAGCCCAGCCCACTCCCGCCCCAGCAGAGCCCCTCCTCGTGGCCGCCATCAGCCGTGAGGCGACGGCAGCCCGACACTCATCGCCGCCGGCCATAGCCGGAGCCACAGCCTACGGCGAGAGGTCTGCTTTTTACGACTTTGCTGTCGGGTTTTAGAGTCTTTTCCTTGACGCGGGCCGGCCAGTTAAGGCAAGCCCTCCGGCCAACAGGTTTTCAGCATACCCTCCTGGAGCCACCAGTCAGGTCACTGTTGAGCCCCTGTTGGTTACGGAACGCGAGAGGGTGGCTAGGCCTCTCTCGCCGACGGTGGCACTAGTGCCTGTCAGCCCCTGAGTTAACAGTGGGCCGACCCGCCCCTCGATCCCGCCGAGCCCTGAAAAGGGCTGCTGCGGATCCCACCCCGCGACCCCCTCGTGCAATGGGGTCAAGCCCTGAAAAGGGCTGTCGGGTTATTGGTCAGACGGCCAGCATACAGAGCTCCTGAGAGTCAGAGTATCCCGACCGCCTGTCCAGGGCGCACCAGCCTCCACGCTTCTGCTCCCCAGGACCGGAGTCCAAAGGGGGAAGAAACGCGTAAGCCAACGTGGAGGTTACCCGACGCCGCGCCCCTCCGCGCCCCAGGTTAGGTTAGGTTAGGTTAGGTTAGGTTAGGTTAGGTTAGGTTAGGTTAGGTTAGGTTAGGTTTTTTTTTTTTTTTTTTTTTTTTTTTTTTTTTTTTTTTTTTTTTTTTTTACATCTAGCTCCTCCAACGTAATTGGAGACTGTATTCACTATATGACTCTTCCATACCAGTTCTCGCTTTAATGCTTCTCGCACTTCTATGCCTCATACGATGTCTTTCTATTTTCCTTCCTCATACACTCATTCTGGGTGGGATTCCCATCTATTTCTACTAAGATCTAGCTATCTATTATATTTTTCCTTTATTTACTAGGGTGTAGTTCAGTTAACTCATACACATTATTTATTATATACTTATACAACTTGTTTTTCTTACATACTATTACATTAGGTCTTACTCTAATTTAACATTTCTTATTTTAACTTACTTGTTAAGCTTACACACTATTACATTGAGCCTTACTCTATTTTGACATTTCTTATGTTACTTTATTTCTATCTTAATTTTAGGTACAGGCTACTTAGGCTACTGTTTAATCTATTATTTTATATTTCTTAACTTTACAATTGTTTAATTTTTATGCTGCATTATAATATACCTACGATATTTAATCAACATAATTTTTTAGTGCACTGTTTTATTCCTTTTTATTACTACACTTGCTATTTTAATACAGTAGTCAAGCAACTTGTCCCCGTCCTTGCTCAACATTAAATTTGCCATATTTTTGGCTTCAATTGTGACCCCCAACTGTTGTTCGATATTGAAGCGCTCCATTGCGTGGATGGGACATTCAAACAAAATGTGCTGCAGTGTTTCGTTTATGCGAGGGTCACAGGCGCATCCCGGGCTCTCCTTGCACTTAAACCGGTTTAGGTAGTCTGAAAACCCGCCATGCCCTGTCATGACCTGTGTTTTTATGCTTGTTATTGCCATTTTATTGACGATACCATATGCGATTCTTGCGTCAGGCAGAAACATTTTAGTCACTGATGCAGTTGTCCCGTTTACATATCGCTGATTCCACACGTCAATCGTTGCACTGCGTATGCAACGCTTGACGTGTGATATCGGGCATTTGTCGTAGTCAGGTTTGCGCTTCGTACGTTCAGCTGCCTCTTTCGCCAGCTCATCAGCCCTCTCATTCCCCTCTAGTCCTACGTGTGCCTTCATCCAGTACAGTGACACATCCACGTTTCGGAGAGGGGCCTGGATCAAATTGGCCCTGGCTGTTACCGCAAGGGGGTGGAGGGCACGATGGTTTTGGATCGTCTGTAGAGCGGCCATAGAGTCGCTGTAAATTCCAACTGTTGTGTTTTGGTGCTGGGCTGCCACTTTCGTTGCTCTATTTAGTGCCAAGAGCTCGGCTTGGTAAACTGTGCAATAGTTAGACAGGGCAAGTTTGGCAGTACCGGTTTCGGTTCCGTCGGTCCAGATGGTTAATGCGGCACCGACCTTACCTCCGATCTTACTGCCATCTGTATAAATTTTTACTGCCCTGCTAACACTTTGTTCATACTGTTCCTGATTTTCAATTGTTCCCACTTTTATAATTTCGTGGTGAGCTGGGTGCGGTAAATCTGTCGCGCGCGTCATCCCTTCAACTTCACGGTCCTTTAATGCCTTACAGGGGTATCCCCTTCTAGCCTCATATAATGAGGCTACCTCACGGACTCGGAGATCGAGAGGGAGAATCCCCGCTAGCACCAGTGCCGAGTTCAGCGATACCGTGCGATACGCTCTACATATTTTTTTCGCCACTCCGCGCTGCACTGTATCCAGCTGTTTCCTCACACCCAGTTTATCCACAGCCGACGACCAAGAGCTGGCTCCATAAAGGATAATGGGCTCTATGGTTGCCGTGTAAATTGTCCGGATTATTTCCGGATGCAAGCCCCAGCTGACTCTAGCAGCCCTGGACAGTTGTTTATATATCCCTGTAGCCTTCCCGCAGACGTTCGTGACATGGCTGTTAAAGGTTAACTTGTCATCGATGGTCACTCCCAGTATTTTAATTTCCTTGGACGCGCCAATGTCGACCCCACCCATGCTCAGGCGTGGGGTATCGTATTTGAGCCTTCTGGTTATGGTCATCATCTTTGTTTTATGTGGAGCGAATCTTAACTTATTTGCGATTCCCCACACGCGAGCATGTTCAAGGGCGGCATTGGCACGTTCTTGGATTTCCATCGCAGTTTCGCCACTGAAAACGAGTACAACGTCGTCGGCGAAGGCCTGTGTGTAATCACCTCTGGCTTCCATGCTCTTAAGGAGTGGGTCCAGTAGGAGGTTCCACAGAATGGGCCCCCCTATCGAACCCTGTACACAACCCTTGCTAGTTGGTTTTTCGTATTCCTCTCCGGCGTATCTTACTCTAACATTTCTCTGATGTAGGTAACTATCGACCAGTAGCCGGAGGTTTATCGGGCATTTCTCCTCAGCCAGACGTACTCTTATTGCCGGCCACCATGCGCTATCAAAAGCCCCCTCTATATCCAGGGATACCACTGTTATGATCAGTTTTTCCCTGAGTTTTTGGCGGATGTGCTGCATCAATGTATAGAGGGAGTCTTCCGTGCTCTTCTGGGGCATGAACCCGTACTGGCTGGTACTCATTCTTGGTAGTAGATGGTATTTGAGTCTGCCAACTAGCATTTTTTCAAGTATCTTACCTAGTACAGGTAGTAATCCAATAGGTCTTAAAGATTTCGGGGTTGTGTATTGTTCCTTTCCTGGTTTTCTTAATACGGCAACTGTAGCCAGTTTCCATGGTCGTGGAAAGTGGTGCAAAGCCAGACATTTGTTGGCGATCTGCAGGAAGAGCTCAGGGTCACCCTCAATGACATGACGGCATATATCCGCCGTAAATCCGTCGCCTCCAGGAGCTTTGCGCGGGTTAAAGGATTCAACTGATGTCCGCAGTTCATGCATTGTGAACTCCGGATCGCAGATCCCATTTTGTTCACCAGAGTTCACCGCATCAGCGGCTCTCCTAGTGTCGCGGTGTTTTTGGTTGTCTTCGGCTTCTGAGTCCTCCGGGTAGAAGACTTCGGCTATGTATTTGACAGATTCTTTTTCGTCTAGTGTACCGCCTTCCCTTATCATCAGTAGGTCTTCCTCTCTCCTTGTGGTTCGGCCAATTACTCTGTAAATTCCTTCCCAGATGTTCTCTCTATCTTGTTTCCCACAAAACGCTTTCCAACTGTCGATTTGCGCCTTTATTGCTGTTGTTTCATACTCTTCTTTATGTTTCAGGTACTCCTCAACTACCTTCTGTCTACGCACCGGGGCTGCGCATCGGACTCTATTTTTTAGAGTTGCAACCTTCTTCTTCTTCTCCTCGAGCTCCCGTGACCACCACGGCATGGTAAGTACTTTTTTGTTTTTTATTTTAGGTATTGATTTATCACATGTTTCTGTTATTATGTTATTAAATTTTTCAATGAAATTTTCCAATTGCTCTATTGTTACTATTTTGCGAGTTTCTATTATATTTAATTTGTGTTCTACTTTTAATTGTTGCAATTTATCATTAAATTGGGTCCAATTAGCTTTTTTAGTATTATATATTCTGGTTGTTCTTTTAATCGGAATTTCTTTCGGTTTTTGGAGTTTTATGCTGAACGTTATACTGTTATGGTCGGAGCTCGTGAGTCCTTCTTCTACTTGCCAGTTTTCCACTACATTTAAAATGTCTGTGGTGCAGGCGGTTACGTCCACATAGCTCGTCAGGCGCTGACCACCCCGTACGGTGTCGAAGGTAGGAGTTTCCCCTGTGTTAAGAATATGTAGGCCTTGTTCATGCAGTGTTCCAGACAGTTCATCTCCTCGTCTATCCGTCTTGGGGCTTCCCCACCAGGAGCTTTTCGCATTTGCGTCACCTCCAGCGATCCACCTAGTTTTAATTACTTGGTTTATTTTTCTGAGATGCTCCAGATACGGTTCTATCGGTTTGTCTGGTTCAAAATAGAGTGAAACGAGCGTCACCTCCCAGTTGTCCGTTTGTACTCCCAACACAACAATGTTGTTGGTGGTTAGATTTGGATATTGTTTGACTTTAAGCTGCTGGTCAAATACAGCAATCGCTGCTTTGACAGTTCCTTCTCTGTGGTTTGCGTTCTGAAAAATTCGGACACCTGGACGACTTCCCATCTCCCCCGATCCGCCAGTGTAGGGTTCCTGAAGTAGGGCTACGGCTACTCTCCTTTTCCCCGCCTCGAGTAGCACCTCATTTGTGGCTAACTTTTTTCGCTGGAGGTTTGCTTGTATGATCCGGTATAAGGTTTTGTCCACATCGGCGCCCTTAACAATAAGCAACTGCTGATCGCGCCAGTCTGTCCCACTTCTTCCTCACGGGGCAGTCCTGATGGAAAGCATTGTGGTTCGCTTTCCCATTTTGTGCCCTGCTACAGTTACGGCAGTTGGGTGCCTGGCCTGTGAGTCGCTCCGAGCAGTCCCCATTCAAATGTGGGCCACCACAGTGACTACACAGGTCCACTGTCTCTCTGCAGAATCGCTTTCCGTGTCCGAACCCCAGGCAGCGGGTACACTGTACCAGTGGGGATTGATCTTCCACTCGGATTTGCTGCAGGTTGATATGTAGCTTTCCGACTTTCAATGTTCTATTCCAGACAGCTGGCGACACCCCCACCACCACGTGAGTTGTATGAGGATTTCTAGCTCTCCTTCTATACTTGACTACTATTCTATCCTCTCCTTGTTCGAGGCCATGAAGGATCCCCTCATTCTGCTTACGGAAGGCTTTGACCACTTCTTCATCGGTATTTACTGACAGGACGTCCTTAAGCACCAGCAGCGGGTCCTTGTTCTTCATTTCCTCGACCAAGAGGTGGGCATCATCTCTCTCTAATTTCTCTCTAGCTTTTTTCCTTTCTTCCGTGGAGCCGAAGCCTAGTATTACTTTTCTGTCTTTAGCCTTTCTGACCTTCTCGACCCTTATCCACCCTTCCTTCGCATTCACAGCTTTCCGAATTCTGTCTAAGACTTCTTCTCCAGTCTCAGTTTCTTCTTTGGATGTTACCACTATGGAGTGCATCGTGCTCCTTTTTGGTGTTTTCAATGTACTCCCTTCATAGCTGGCAGCAGTTTCTGCGTAAGAAGGGGGTGTTATTTTATCCCGGTTTTCTTTCTTTTGTTCTTCCATGACCTTTTGTAATTCACTCATTTTTTCAGCATGTTCTTGTATAACTTTTATGTGTCCTTCTATAACTTCCTTGAGTTTTTCGCTTTCAGTCCTGTCAGTAGGCTCTTCTAGTGGTAATGTTTCCAGTCCTTTCTTCCCGATTTCCCCTTCCTTCACCAGTTCATAAAGCCTTCCGATCGCCGCTGTAACCTCTGTCTTTATATCCGCTCTGATATTTTTGGACTGGCCAAGTAGAGTTTTTGATTTTATCACAAGGGCTTTAGCCTCAGCACTTCTGGAGGCATGTTTGGGCTTTTGTATCGGCGGCGACTGAACTTGCGTATCTGTCGAAGGGTTACGCGTTGTTATCTTAGTTTCTGTTGGGGGAAGGACTAGTTTAAGCTTAGGTTTTATAGGGGCGCCTAGAGATGGTTGGTTTGGCGATTTTATGGGCGTGTGTTTGGTCGCTGTTTTGCCCACTTCCCCTTCCCCAATACTGCGCCTCACGTTAGAGGTCGGTGTTGATGGTTTGGAAGGTCCCGCTTTAGCGGTCCTCGTGCCATCAGCTCCAGGAGGGGCTTCCATCGCTTTCCTGGCTGGTGATCTGTGTCCGAGCATTACGATCGCGGTATTGATGTCCGGCGTGTTGTAAAGAGACACTGTGCACGGGCGCTGGTTCAGTAATAAATTTAGATAGCTCGGTTGTTGTCAAGGTCAGGGACAAGTCGCTGTAGATGTTAAGTTCGTGATACGAATGTCAGAACAGGACAGCGTCGGCAAGCAGAACTAGTGTGATTAGTATATTACGCTTTATAGCGTCACTCAATATTACTCTATTGAGGTAACAGTTCAACAATCAATATACGCAAATCGTAGTATAAAACAGAGCAATGAATAAAGTAAGCAAAGGTTATAATATTACTCTATATAGAGATGTTATTCTGCTCGGCAGAGTCGTCGGTGCTGTTGGGATATATAATCCCGAGTCACTACGATACACAATAATAACAATAAATCTGTCAGGGACGAATGAAATACAAAGTTATAACTACTTTGCAAGTCTCTATAAAACTAAGTTTATTATGTTTATTAATAATATTTCTTCTTTTTCAGGTGCGACCGGCTTCGCGATCTGCGTGCAACGTGCAACGAGCGACGAGCGACGTGCAACGAGCGGCGAGCGGCGATCACACCGTCAATACGTACAGGTATGTTAATATATTATCTAACTAAATCTATGTGTGTCGGTCAAGAGACACGGCACACAGCGTAAGTAATGCAAGAGTCTCTGACTCTAGTCTTAAAACTAGTCCTAAAGCTATGTCCTCACTATAATTAGTGAAAATATAAGGTCCTAATTCACAGTAGCAAGTAATAGGTAAAATAAAAATCCAGGATCTAAAATATCTTAAAATAAAATTTTCTCTATAAGAGACGTTTTACTCTATGTAGTAGAGCTGTTCAGGTGTTGGGGATGTATATGGTCCTCGTCAGGTTACAAATTTCAAAAAGAAAATAAAACAGAGTAATTAATTTTTAATAAAATAATTTTGGGACCCTATGTAGAGCGCCTCTCCGCACTGTAGGGTAGTGCTCCCTATCACCAAGACACTCCCGAAAAAATTTTTCAAAAAGGTCTAACCAGACAAAAGTTATTGAAGTTTCTCCCAATTGAAACTATTTCACCGAAAAAGGTCCAGCCGAAGGCGCCAGTGGATGCACCTCTGCCAGAAACCTCCAATTTCAAAATCTCGGCGAAATCGGGCCAGCCAGTACGGAGATATTCACCTTGCCCTAATTTTGGTTTGTATTGTCGAAAAAATGCCTAAAATATATACAATTAATTTAGAATTTACCAAAAATTTTTTATCTTCACGAAGATGCACAGGTGGTAGTGCGTTCTCCACTGGTCCCGTTCCCGAAAACCCAGCGAAAAACAGCCCAGGCAGACCAGAGATATCGCAGTTTCTCCTTTCGCGAAGCCTACACTTTCGCGAAAGTTTCACCCGAATCGGTACAGCCGCGATGTCAGTAGGCGACTCCGGTGGGGAATCTTTGAATCCAAAAATCCTCACCGAAATCCGCCCAGCCAGTCCGGAGATATTGGGATTTCTCCCAAATTCCGCACCTATCCCTCCGAAGAGCCTCACCGCGATTTGTTAATCTTAGGTGGGATGGATAGTGGTTGTCGTGGGGGGCTTCCTGACACCTCGTCTGGCTTGATCAGGTCTCGGACGCCGGAGATATAGGGGGTCGAAGTTTGACCTAATTTTGATGTTACGTAAAAAAATTCCGAAAATGACCCCCTTCAAATTTTGGCTTAGGGCCAATTTTTTGATGGCTTTTGGAAGATGTTGTCTAAAAAATTATCTCCACGGCGTCAGATCTTCAATATGTCTGCTGGTTTAAGAGGTATGGACCTCCGAATCTTCAAAAAATTTTTTGTAGATTTTCGCTAGGTTTCGAGGATAGGTCTTCTTTACAATGCTATGATAATTATATTAATTGTCTTAGAAGTTTGGAGTGCGGTAGGATCTATTCCCAAGGGTCTATATTAGTTATGCCTAAAAGAAATTTTTTGAAAATATGTCTACAACTTACTTAGATCTAAGGTTAAAGTCTTAAGTACTAACTTAAAACCTAGATTTTAAAAAGCTAAATATAATCAATGTCTTATGTCTAATCTTCACCGGAAAAACTTCCTGTTGCAAGTCGCGGCTTTTCCTAGCCTCGTATTTGGGTCTCAAAAGTCTGGGGGGTGCTAAACTACCCTTAATCAACCCTGAAGAAGTATTTTTCTAAATTAAAGTTTATAGTGCTACAACTTTTAGGTCCTTTATCCTATTTTAACCGGGAAGGTTTCGTACCCTTTTGTCACTTAGTATGATGTTAGTTAAGGTGTAAAAGTGGGGGTCGGGTAGCTACCCTTAGGTCTAGGGCTGTCAACAGTCTATCCCACTTTGACTCCTTATAGTTTTAAAACCACTTAACTTTTTTAAATGTTCGATGCTGTTCCTGGCTCCTGATGGTGTCTCGTACTGTGTTCAGCACCAAACTTGTTCCTGTGGGACCGGGATCGGGGACCTCGTGGCACGTGTTGACCACGCGGTTTTTAGGAAAAAGTTCCCAACTTTTCCAAACGTGACCGGAAAATTATGAGAGGGACCTCAAAAGATGTGGCACCTCGAGATGCACCCTCTCAAAACTTAAAAACCGGGGGTAATAGTTTATAAAACGGAGTTATAAGAGTTTTTTAAAATTTTGTTACACACTTTTCACTGGGTTTTTTAGTTTTTGTTCAGGGAAATTTTTTGTTTTTGATCCGATCTCAACACGGTTTTTACTATTGTATAGGTCTTGTGACGGCGCAACTTTTGATGTGTCACACTGTGTAATTTGTCAAGTTTTCTTAATATTTTAGAATTTCCACTTTTCGGAAAAAAGTCACTATCTTGGTTATCCTTCGCCTGAAAATTCTAAGAGGGGTCTCAAAGGGTAGGTCTCCCCGAGACGCACCCTCCTACAGTTGAAAAAGTATAGGTCACAGATCTTAATAAAAAGTTATTAGGGTTTAACACTTTTTCCACTGCACTTAACCTAAATAAAAAACACTTGATGTTCTGGGAAAATCCACAGTTGTGGTCCGATTTCCACGCGGTTTTCGGCGTTATGTAGATCTCGCGAATTCCAATCCTTTGGTATATCGCACTTGTCACTTTATTGAAATTTTACCACTTAGAGTATTTTTAGTATACGGAGCGTCACAGAATCGCTGCTTACGCGGTAGCGGAGAGCACGAGACTGGGTTAGGTTAGGTTAGGTTAGTTTTTTTTTTTTTTTTTTTTTTTTTTACGTGGTGGAATGCATTTACGCACTTCGCTCGCCTCCCGCGGGGGCAGGGGGTTCGCTTCGTGTGGGACTCCTGACCTCAAAGAGAAGCCAGACTACCCACTAAACCACCACGGTGTTCCTCCTTCACCTAATCCGAGCCACGGGATAGTTTGCTCACCGCGACTCGGCTAGGGACGCCCTTTGTTGTCGGGCTCTTCTCCTGAATGCACCCCGGAAACACAGAAGGGCGCATTCCGCCACATTAGCATGGGGCGGCAGATCCCCCGACCCACCGCCCGTGGCCATTCTCACCCAGGGACGCGTGCGAACTTCGCCCGCCGGCATCCCTCCCCGGGACGCGTTCGAACTCCGCCCGCCGGCGTCCCCGTGGCCCGCGGGGCGAAAGAGCGAGCCCAGCCCACTCCCGCCCCAGCAGAGCCCCTCCTCTCGGCCGCCATCAGCCGCGAGGCGACGGCAGCCCGACACTCATCGCCGCCGGCCATAGCCGGAGCCACAGCCTACGGCGAGAGGTCTGCTTTTTACGACTTTGCTGTCGGGTTTTAGAGTCTTTTCCTTGACGCCTTTAGGTTAGGTTAGGTTAGGTTAGGTTAGGTTAGGTTAGGTTAGGTTAGGTTAGGTTAGGTTAGGTTAGGTTCCCCCCAATGTATCCCTACGTTGTCGTCGTGGTGGGGCTTGCGTGGGTCGATGATCTCTGGGGCTATGCCGGTAGAGCCACTCATGCCGGATAGGTCCAGAGGGAGACCCCAGACTAAATGGGATACCAGGCGGAGTCTGGAAAGACTGCCGCGGAGGGCACTCCAAGCGTCCCTCTGATCTAGCAGAGGGCGTACTGGAGTGCGAGAAGGTTCGAGAGGAACCTTGAGGCGGGTCAGCCCACTGTTTACGCAGGGGCTGACCACCGTCGGTGAGACAGGGCTAGCCACCCTGTCGCATTCCGTAACCAACAGGGGCTCAGCAACGACCTGACTGGTGGCTCCAGGAGGGTATGCTGAGAACCTGTTGGCCGGAGGGCTTGCCTTAATTGGCCGGCCCATGACAAGGATAGTCTATAACACCCGACAGCCAAGTCGTTAAAACCTGTGGATACCGGCCGACCTCCACAGTATATAGGCTTATCCGGGTGCAGGGGGCACCGCCCGGATGGACTTCTTTTCCCCCATACTCGTGGGATATGTTATGGCAACTGAAACTAAAAATTCAATTATAAATACGATCGATACAAATAAAAAAACGACTTTTGGCAATGAAACTGGACAGGAGAGAGAGAGGGAGAGGAAAGGAAAGGGAAGGAGGAACGCCAAGGGGCAGTTCCGGAGGGCAGACGACTCCTCTACCGAGGAGGAGTCTGCGTCCGGGGCGCCCGGATCGGCGGGGCTCCCAGTAGTCAATCGGACTGCTGGGAGCCGAAGAAAATCGGAGCGTACGCGTTCCAGGTCCAGCCACTCGTCGGATGGCGCGGGTGGTAGCTCTAATGCGTCAGCATTGGAGTCTATGGACTTGGACGCAAGCGACAGCCGCAAACGCGTGCGCTCCAATGATGGCGGCAGCGACACCACGGAAATGTTGCCGCCCAAAATTGCGAGCAGCCATAGAGGGCGCTCGCGAACTCCGGTGTCGGCCCCGTCTGGTTCCGCCTTTTGTAAGGCGGAATCATACAGGCGAGTCAGGGCGGACGGCGAGACTCAGGCGGAGGAGGAGATCTCCGGTCTCCTGCTGCAGATTGGGGAACCGGTGGATGGGGACTCAGTGCCCCAAACACCGGCCTCTCTGCAGGAGAGGGCGCAGGCGGCGGTGGCCATCATTAACAAGGTGGCCACCAAGTCGGTAAACCTTAAGGGCTCCTTTGTAAGGGCCCTTAAGGACTCCTCCTCCACGCTGGGGGGAGTCGTCCAGTCCCTGATAGGGGACGTGGCTCGACTCCAGGCGGCCAACGACCGCTTGACGGGGCAGGTGGCTGAGCTGAGCGCTCAGTTTGCCCAATTTCGGGCGGAGCGTCCTGAGCGCGAGGCCTCGGCCCCGGCCCCGTCTGCGTCGCAGGCGGCCCCGTCAACGTCGCGGACGGCCCCGTCAGCGTCGCAGCCGGCCCCGTCAGCGTCGCGCACGGCCCCGTCGGCGTCGCGGGCGGCCCCGTCGGCGTCGCGGCCGGCCCCGTCTCCGTCACAGCTGGCCCCCACTGTCCCTGGGGTATCGGAGGAGCTCGTCCAACAGATCCTCATCGCAGTGGGGAATCTGGTGGACGGGCGTCTGGCCGGCCTCGAGGCGCGGCTGCCTCCGGCCCCTATCGTTCGGCCGCCGCTTGGGGCACAGCGTAAAACGGTCACGTCGGCCCCGACTCCACTTCCCGTGGTAGGGGGTCGAGTGACCTACGCCGCGGCGACGTCGGCCCCGGCTCCTGTGGCGGCTCAAAAGCCACGACAGGGGCCTAAGGCCAGGACGCCTGCCCCGAAGCCAGGGCAGCCGTCTAAGACGACGACAAGAGCTGGAGCGGAGTTCCCTCCGCTCCCCACTCCAACGCCGGTACCTGGCCCCTCAACCGCTGGCCCCTCCAATGAGGCTTGGCAGGAAGTTGGGGGGTCCAAGAAGTCCCGAAGGAGGGCTAGGAAGGCTGCTGAGAAGGCAGCCCCTACCCCGCAGTCACCGCCGGTGGCAAGTGCCGCCGCTAAGAAGCCGCGGAAACTGCAGCCGCCAAAAACAGCGGCTGTAGTGGTGACCGTGTCGCCGGAGGCGGCTGAGGGCGGGATGTCCTATGCGGCCCTCTTCAAGAGGGCCCGGGCTAGTCTCGCCTCTTTCGGGACGACCGGAGTTAGGTTGCGCCTCGCCCAGACGGGAGCTCGGGTTCTCGAGTTCCCCGGGGCTGAAGGCGCAAAGTCGGCGGACGAGTTTGCCGAGAAGCTCAGAGGAATGTTTGCGGAAACGGATGGTGTACGGATCGCCAGGCCTACGAAGTGCGCGGAATTGCGCATCTCGGGCCTGGACGACTCCGTCACGGCCGAGGATGTCCGCGTTGCAGTGCAGGAGAAGACGAGCTGCAGCGCTGACAACATTAAGGTCGGCACCATCCGCCCCGGTCCAGGGGGCCTTGGTGCGGTGTGGCTCAGCTGCCCAGTAGCGGCAGCCAAAGCGCTGGGTGATGCTGGCAGGCTCCTTGTCGGCTTCGTTAGCGCCAGGATAACAGTCCTGGCGGCGAGGCCGATGAGGTGTTTTAAATGCCTGTCGGCGGGACACACACGCGCCAAGTGCGCCAACTGCTTTGACTGCAGCGGTCTTTGCTTCCGCTGCGGTCGACCGGGGCACAAGGCGGCAGAATGTTCTGCCGCCCCTCACTGCCCCATCTGTGCGGCGGCTAATAAGCCCGCCAATCACCAGATGGGGCAGGGAGGCTGCAAGCATTCCCGTGCTTCTCGGCAAGCGTCGGGGGTTAGCCAGTCGACCCAGGCTACCTCCGACGTCGCTCGTGCGTCGACGCCGACGCCCATGGAGGAGGCTGTAGAGACGATCCATTAATGGATCAAGTCTCCAGCCTCCTGGTCCAGACGAACCTGAACCACTGTGCCGCGGCGCAGGATTTATTCCTGCAAACCATGGCGCAGTGGTCGATAGGTGTTGCCGTAGTCGCGGAGCCCTATTACGTTCCTCCCCGTCCAAACTGGATGGGTGACCGGGACGGCTCCGTGGCAGTCGTCAGCTCCACGGCGGCTCATTCCCCGCCCTTGTCGCTAAGAGACAAGGGTACTGGATATGTTGCCGCCGATTGGGGGGGGGTCACCGTTTACGGTGTATACTTCTCCCCCAACCGGAGTCTGAGTGACTTCGAGGTCTTCCTCAACACCTTGGAGACCTCGATACGGCGACTAGCGTCTGGGCACGTCCTCGTGCTGGGGGACTTCAACGCAAAGTCCATTGCGTGGGGGTCCCCCGGGACGGACGCCAAGGGCGAAGCCGTAGTGGAGTGGGCGGCTTCGGTGGGCCTCTGTTTGCTGAACAGAGGCTCCACCAACACGTGCGTGCGACAGCAGGGCGGGTCGATAGTGGACCTTTCGTTCGCTAGCCCTGTTGTTGCCGCACGAGTAAGGAACTGGTGTGTCCTGGAAGAGGTTGAGACGCTCTCGGATCATTTGTATATCCGATTTGAGCTCTCCCGGTCCCAGGGCCCCAGTAGGGGTCACACGGCGCGGCAATCATCCCGCTTTCCGCGGTGGGCTGTCGCCAAGCTCGACAGGGACCTGCTGGAGGAGGCAGCCATTATTCATTCTTGGCTGTCTCCGCAGGCCTCGGCCGACGAGGTCGACGTGGACGTGGGGGCTGGCCGTTTTCGCGATGCGATTACGCAGATCTGCGATACGGCCATGCCCCGCATCCGGAGTCGTCGGCCTCCTCGGAAGGGGGTCTACTGGTGGTCCCAGGAGCTGGCGGACCTCCGTGCGGCCTGCACCCGTGCCCGGAGGTCCTACACCCGTAGCCGGCGACGTCACCGCGGAAACGGTGAGGATGACCAGCTTCATGAGGAGTACCGCGAAGCGCGGAAAACTCTGAAGCTGGCCATTTGCCGCGCCAAGGACGCAAAGAGAAAGGAGATGCTGGAGAGTCTCGATCGTGACCCCTGGGGTCGCCCGTATCGTGCGGTGCGTCAAAAGCTCCGCACACCGGGCTCCCCCCTTACCGAGACTCTCCAGCCCAGCTTCCTGCAGGAAGTGGTCGAGGGCCTTTTCCCTCAGCGGGCAGAGCACACACCCCCGTCGATGGCCTACTCGGTCAGAGACGGCGGGGGTAGAGAGGAGGATGCTCCACCCGTGAGGGAATCGGAGGTAGGGGCGGCTGTTCTGCGGATTCGTTCCAAGAACACCGCCCCCGGGCCGGACGGGATACCAGCCCGAGTGATGGCCCGAGCCCTCGACCATATGTCGGACCGCCTCAGGGAAGTGTTGGATGCTAGCCTAGCGTCCGGACACTTTCCTGAGTGCTGGAAATGCGGGAAGCTGGTCCTGTTGAAGAAGCCGGGACGGCCTGCCGATTCGGTCGCGGCCTATAGGCCCATCGTGTTGCTGGACGAGGCGGGCAAGTTGTTCGAAAGGATAATCTCTGCCCGCATCGTCCGGCACCTCAGTGAGGTGGGGCCCGACCTGTCGGATGCCCAGTTCGGATTCCGAGAGGGGCGTTCGACGGTCGATGCCGTGATGCGCCTTAGGGCCGTGACCGAAGAGGCAGTGTGCTGTGGCGGCGTGCTGTTGGCGGTGTCGTTAGACATCGCCAACGCATTCAATAGTCTGCCATTCAGCTGCATCGGGGAAGCACTCCAGTATCACGGGGTGCCAGAGTACCTGAGGCGGCTAGTGGCAGACTATTTGGAGGAGCGTACCGTCGTGTACGAGGACCGAGAGGGCGTCTTGAGACGGCGACCCATGTCGTGCGGCGTTCCACAGGGGTCTGTCCTTGGACCACTCCTGTGGAACGTGGGATACGACTGGGTCCTACGAGGTCGTCTCCCCCCCGGGCTGGGCGTAATTTGTTACGCCGATGACACATTGGTCACAGCTCGGGGGGCGAACTTCCAAGAGGCGGCGCGCCTGGCCACCACGGGTGTTTCTCTGGTGGTCGGGCGCATCGAGGCGCTGGGCCTTCGGGTGGCCCTGGACAAGACGGAGGCCCTGCTGTTTCATGGGCCCCGTCGTGGTCCGCCCCCCGGCGCCTCCATAGAGGTCAACTCGGTCCTCGTACCGGTTCGGGCCCAGATGAAGTATCTGGGTCTGATCCTCGACGGTAGGTGGCTCTTCGACGAGCACTTCCGACAGCTTGCTCCCAAGCTGGTCGACGCTGCCTCTGCCCTTGGGCGACTTTTGCCTAATTTGGGTGGAGCCAGCGTCGCAACGAGACAGCTGTACACGGGGGTTGTCCGGTCAATGGCGCTGTACGGCGCACCGGTGTGGGTCACGGCTCTGACCGCCCAGAACAAGGCGCGCCTCTGGCGGCCTCAGAGGGTACTGGCGGTCAGAGCGATACGTGGTTACCGCACGGTGTCGACCGAGGCAGCGTGCGCGTTGGCCGGAACACCCCCGTGGGATTTGGAGGCGGAAGTGCTCGCCGAAGTTTATCGACGGGTGGCTGAATATCGGGTGGAGAGAGGCATGCGCCCTCCGCCCGAAGAGGTACGCGAGTGGCGTGAAGCCGCCCGTCGAGCCACGATGGCTCGTTGGTCTTTCCGACTGGAGACTCCACGCGCTGGCTTTGCCGCCGTGGAGGCTCTCCAGCCGGTCATCCTCGAGTGGGCAGGGCGGCAGCACGGGACCCTTTCCTTCCGACTGACGCAGGTACTTTCCGGGCACGGTTGCTTCGGGAAGTACCTGCACTCGGTCGCTAGGAGGGAACTGAGTCCCGCCTGCCACCACTGCGACTGCAGTGAAGACTCGGCCCAGCATACGCTGGCGATCTGCCCCGCGTGGGCGTCGCAGCGCCGGGCCCTCACTGCAGTCATCGGAGGAGATCTCTCGCTACCGGCCGTCATACGCTCCATGGCCGGTAGCGACAGCAGTTTTACCGCGGTCGCAACCTTCTGCGAAGATGTAATCTCGCAGAAGGAGGTGGCGGAGAAGGCCCGGGAGGACGACCTCCACTCGGACCCAATCCGTCGCCGGCGAACCGGGCAGCGGAGGCGCGCTCACCTGCGCCTCATGCCGCCCTGAGTGTGGCCGCGGATGGTCGGGACGGGCTTTCCCTTCCATCCGCTTTAGTGGCCGCCCGCGAGGAGGCGACGTTACGTGTGTGCCGTACGTCGCCTAAAATGAGAGGATAACATCAGAGGGTGCCCGCTTCTGTGCGGGCAAGCGCTGGGAGGGGTCTGGATGGCGTAACAACAGCAGTTCCCGGACTCCTCCCTCCTCAGGCGCAGAGTGGCACACCGTGTGGTTTTAGTCGGTTCGAGTCCGACACACCGCCCCGCCGCAAGCCCCGGCGTGGGCGACGGTCCGAGGGGATTTCCACACGTTAAAAAAAAAAAAAAAAAAAGGTTAGGTTAGGTTAGGTTAGGTTAGGTTAGGTTAGGTTAGGTTAGGTTAGGTTAGGTTAGGTTAGGTTAGGTTAGGTTAGGTTAGGTTAGGTTAGGTTAGGTTAGGTTAGGTTAGGTTAGGTTAGGTTAGGTTAGGTTAGGTTAGGTTAGGTTAGGTTAGGTTAGGTTAGGTTAGGTTAGGTTAGGTTAGGTTAGGTTAGGTTAGGTTAGGTTTTTTTTTTTTTTTTTTTTTTTTTTTTTTATCTCTAGCTCCTCCAACATAATTGGAGACTGTATTCTCTATGCGACATTTTCATACAATTTCTCGCTTTGATGCCTCTCGCACTTTTATGCCTCATACAGGATCTTTCTAGCATACATCTCTCTCATTTCCAGTATGGGTGGGACTCCCATCTATTCGAGTAGCTATCTAGCTGCTTTATTTTTATTTATTAATTTGGGTGAAGTTCAATAAACTCTGCGCAATATTTTCTTGTAGCTTATTTGTAACTTAATACTATTACAATTAGCCTTATTCTATTTTTAGTTTAACATTGCTTATTCTAACTTATTATTATTTTAGATGTAGGTACAGTTTAAACTTAGGCTACTGGTTATACTATTTATCTATTTTAACTTATTGTACAAATTTTTAGTTCTATGCTGTATTGTAATATATACATCATATTAAATCAGCATAGTTTTAGTGCGTTGTCTTATTCCGATTATTTACTAGTTTTGCAATTTTGGTACAGTAGTCAAGCAATTTGTCCCTATTTTTGCTCGACATTATTTCTGCTATATTTTTGGCTTCCATATTGGAGCCCAGCTTTTGCTCTATATCGAAGCGCTCTCTCGAGTGAATTGGGCATTCGAACAGGATATGCGGCAGCGTTTCCTGTATCTGTGGGTCACAGGCACACTGCGGGCTCTCTTTGCACCCAAATCGGTTTAGGTACTCCGAGAACCCACCGTGCCCCGTCATGACCTGCGTTCTCAGGCTTGTGATCTCTACCTTTCTGACGATGCCATACGCGATTTTTGCATCTGGCAGGAATATCTTTGTTGTTGACGCTGTTTTCCCGGTGACATACCGCTGATTCCATACGTCAATTGTTTCACTGCGTATGCAACGCTTGACGTATGATATCGGACACAGATCATACTCTGGTCTACGTTTGGAACCCTCAGCTGCCTCTTTTGCCAGCTCGTCCGCTCTTTCGTTCCCCTCCAATCCCGCGTGTGCCTTGATCCAGTGCAGTGACACGTCTGTGTTTCGAAGAGATGCCCGGGTCAAGTTGGCTCTCGCTGCTACTGCTAGGGGATGGGGAGAGCGATGGTTTCGGATTGTTTGGAGAGCTGACATCGAATCGCTGTAGATTCCCACCGTAGTGTCTTGGTGTTGTGCTGCCGCTTTCGTTGCTCTGTTCAAAGCCAAGAGCTCGGCCTGGTATACAGTGCAGTAATCAGACAGGGCAAGTTTGGCAGTAGCGGTTTCGGTTCCGTCGGTCCAAATGGCCAAAGCGGCACCGACCTTACCTCCGATCTTACTGCCATCTGTGAAAATTTTTATTGCCCTGCTGATGCTTCCTGCGTACTGTTCCCTATTCTCAATTATTTCGATTTTTATAATTTCGCGGTCAGCCGGGTGTGGCAAGTTAGTTTGTTGTGCCATCGTTTCGATCTCTCTGTCTTTAAGCACCGCACAGGAAAGACCCCTCCTCGCCTCATATAATGTGGCCGCCTCGCGAACTCGAAGATCGAGGGGGAGAATTCCCGACAGCACCAAAGCCGAGTTTAATGATACCGTGCGATATGCTTTGGTCATTTTTTGTGCAACACCGCGCTGCACGGTGTCCAATTGTTTTCTAACTCCGAGTTTATTTGCAGCCGGCGCCCAGGTGCTAGCTCCATATAAAATTATGGGCTCTATGGTCGTCGTATATATTGTCCGGATGATTTCTGGATGTAGACCCCAGCTGACTCTGGCGGCCCTGGACAACTGCTTGTAGATTCCTGTAGCTTTCCTGCAGACGTTCGTGACGTGGTTGTTGAAAGTCAACTTATCGTCGATGGTTACGCCCAGCATCTTGATTTCCCTGGACGCGCCAATGTCAACACCGCCCATGCTCAGTTGTGGGGTGTCATATTTCAACCTTCTGGTTATCGTCATCGCTTTTGTTTTCTGAGGCGCGAACTTCAGTTTATTTGACACTCCCCACTCACGAACATGTTCGAGGGTGGCATCGGCACGTTCTTGGATCTCAATTGCGGTTCCACCACTGAATACAAGGACGATATCGTCGGCGAAGGCTTGTGTATAGTCGCCTCTTAATTCTAGGCTTTTAAGGAGCGGGTCCAGCAGGAGGTTCCACAAAATGGGCCCTCCTATCGATCCCTGTACACACCCCTTGCTGGTTGGTTTCTCGTGTTCCTCTCCGGCGTATCTCACTCTAACGGTCCTCTGATGCAAGTAGCTGTCGATCAGTAGCCGGAGGTTCACTGGACACTTTTCCTCAGCCAGACGTACTCTGATTGCGGGCCACCATGCGCTGTCAAATGCTCCCTCTATATCCAAGGAGACCATTGTTATTATAAGTTTTTCATCCAGTTTTTGGCGGATGTGCTGCATGAGTGTATAGAGGGAGTCTTCTGTGCTTTTCTGGGGCATGAAACCGTACTGGCGAGTACTCATCCGTGGTATCAGATGGTATTTAAGTCTGCCAACCAGCATCTTCTCTAGTATCTTGCCTAGTACAGGCAGTAATCCTATGGGTCTCAGGGATTTCGGGGTTGTGTACTGCTCCTTTCCTGGCTTTCTTAGCACTGCTACTGTAGCCAGTTTCCACGGTCGTGGGAAGTGGTGTAAAGCCAGGCATTTGTTAACGATCTGCAGGAATAGCTCAGGGTCACCCTCGACGACGTGACGGCATATGTCGGCCGTAAATCCGTCTCCTCCAGGAGCCTTACGTGGGTTGAAGGACTCAACTGATGTTTGCAATTCGTGCATTGTGAAATCTGGATCGCAGAGTTCACTTTGTTCACCAGTGTTCACTGCACTAGCCCTCCTCCTGGTTTCGCGATGTACCATGTTGTCCTCAGTCTCCGAGTCATCCGGGTAAAAGGCTTCAGCTATGAGTCTTACGGACTCTTTTGCACCCAGCGCTACTCCGTCCCTCACCATCGGTAGGTCCTCTTCTCTCCTCGTGGTTCTGCCAATTACCCTGTAGATTCCTTCCCATATGGTTTCTCTATCCTGTTTTCCACAGAACTCCTTCCAGCTATCTATCTGTGCCTTTTTTGCTGCTATCTCATATTCTTCTTTTTGTTTCAGGTACTCCTCGACCACCTTCTGTCTACGCACCGGGGCTGCGCAACGGACTCTGTTCTTCAGAGTTGCTACTCTCCTCTTCATCTCACCGAGCTCCTGTGACCACCACGGCAAGGTAAGTATATTTTTGTTTTTAATTTTAGGTATTGATTTATTACAAGTTTCTGATATAATGCTATTGAATTTATTAATGATTATTTCTAATTGTTCTATTGTTTTTATTTTGTTTATTTCTTCTATATTTAATTTATGTTCTAGCTTTAATTGTTTCAATTTATCATTAAATTGGTCCCAATTTGCTTTCTTAGTATTATATATTCTAGTTGTTCTTTTGACTGGTATCTCTTTTGTTTTTTGCAGTTTAATAGTGAAGGTCATGCTGTTATGGTCAGAGCTCGTGAGTCCTTCCTCTACTAACCAGTTCTCTACGACGTCGAGGATGTCTGTAGTGCAGACTGTTATGTCTACGTAGCTTGTTAAGTGTTGATCACCCCGTACGGTGTCGAAGGTGGGAGTTTCCCCTGTATTTAGAATATTGAGTCCCATTTCGTGAAGTGTTCCGGACAGTTCGTCTCCTCTTCTATCTGTCTTTGGGCTTCCCCACCAGGAGCTCTTCGCATTTGCGTCACCTCCAGCGATCCACCTAGTTTTTATTACGTGGTTTACTCTCTTGAGGTGCTCCAGGTATGGCTCTATGGTTTGGTCTGGTTCGAAATAAAACGAAACGAGCGTCACCTCCCAGTTGTCCGTATGTATTCCCAGTACAACAATGTTGTTGGTGGTAAGGTTTGGGTACTGTTTTATTTTGAGTTGTTGGTCAAATACTACAATTGCTGCTTTAATAGTGCCTTCTCCACGGTTGGTATTCTGGAATACTCGGACTCCTGGACGACCTCTCATCTCCCTCGCTCCACCCACGTAGGGCTCCTGTAGTAGGGCCACTGCTGTTCCCCTCTTCGTTGCCTCAAGTAATACCTCATCTGTGGCTAGTTTCTTCCGCTGGAGGTTCGCTTGTATGATCCGATAGTGAGTTTTGTCCACGTTTGCGCCCTTAACAGTACGCTACTGCTGATCGCGCTAGTCTGTCCCACTTCTTTCTCATGGGGCAGTCCTGATGGAAGGCGTTATGGTCCACTTTCCCATTTTGTGCTTTGCTGCAGTTTCGGCAGTTTGGTGCTCCGCCTGTAAGCCGTTCCTCACAATCTTTATTTAAATGTGGGCCTCCACAGTGGCTACATAGGTCCACGGTTTCCCTGCAAAAGCGTTTTCCGTGCCCGAAACCTAGGCAGCGGGTACATTGTACCAGCGGGGATTGATCCTCCACTCGGATGCGCTGCAGGCCGATGTGCAGGTATCCGGTCTTCAGCGCTTTCCCCCAGATATTAGGCGAAACCGCCACCACTACATGAGCTGTGTGGGGATTTCTGGCTCTCCTCCTATACTTAACCACTATCCTGTCCTCCTCATGTCCGAGTCCATGAAAAACATCACCGTTTTGCTTCCTAAAAGCTTTAATGATTTCCTCATCAGTGTTGACTGACAAGACGTCTTTAAGCACCAGTAATGGATCTTTGTTTTTCATTTCTTCGACCATGAGTTGGACGCCGTCTTTCTCTAGTTTTTCTCGAGCCTTTCTTCTTTCCTCTGTGGAGCTGAACCCCAGAATAACCTTCCTATCTTTTGCCTTTCTTACCTTCTCGACCTTGATCCACCCCTCTTTCGCATCCACCGCCTTCCGGATCCTTTCCAAGACTTCTTCCCCTGTCTCGGTTTCCTCCTTGGATGTCACCACCATAGAGTGCATTGTGCTTTTTCTTGGTGTTCTTGGGATACTTTTCTCATGACTGGCGGCTGCTTCTGCATAGGAGAGGGGTGCTATCCTTTCCAAGTAGTCTTTCCTCTGCGCTTCTAGGGCCTTTTCCAAGTCATTCATTTTGTTTGTGTGCGCTTGTATGGTCTTAGTGTGCTCCTCTAACACTTCCTTGAGTTTCCTCTCATTTACGGTCTCGTCGGAAGGCTCCTCTAGGGGTGTTATTTCCTGTCCTTTGTTGCTGTTTTCCCCTTCCTTTACCAACTCAAACAATCTTCCAATCGCCGCTGTCACATCGGTCCTTATGTCACCCCTGATGTTCTTGGATTGGGTTAGCAGACCTTTAGCTTTGATTGTGATGGCTTTAGCCTCAGCACTTCTGGAAGCATATTTAGGCTTTTGTGCCGGCGGCGACTGGGTCTGCGCATCGGTTGAAGGTCTGCGCATGGGTATCTTTGGTTCGGTTGGGGGTAGGTTTAGTTTAAATTTTGTTTTTGTTACAGTTTGGGAGCCTGAAGGTGGAATATTTGGCAACCTTATGGGAGATTGTTTGGGCGCTGTTTTGCCTGCCTCCAATTCCCCAGTGCTGGTCCTGACATTTGTAGTCGATGTTGGTGACTTGGATGGTCCCGCTTTAACGCTCTCCATATTTCCAGTTGCAGGAGAGGCTTCCCTTACCTTTTTTACTGGCGTTCTGATGCCCATCATTGTATGGTCGCAGTGTTTGTCGTCCGGTGTGTTGTATAGGGACACTATGCACGGACGGAGAATACTGTTTAACAGTTTTTAGTATATAGCCTATTTAATTGTGTCCTATTTAAGTTTTGAAAGTTGTAGATGTTAAGTATAAAACGGTTATCGGAATATGACAACTCACCGATAGTAAGACAGTATGATAATATTTCACTCTATATAGAGTAGTTCAGTTCTACCTCTATTGAGGTAGTAGTTATAACACAATACAATAAGGTATAAAATATAAAAGGTTCAATAAAACACAAAATATGAAAACACACAGGTCATACGGTACACAATTAAAAGTATAGAGTTTTTGACTCCTGTCTTAAAATTAAATCTTCACTACTTATAGTGAGTCTAAAAGTCCTAATTAAATAACGTAACAATACAGTATTTTTATTTTTCAGGTGTTCCTGGCAACGCAGACTACGTGCAACGCGCAACGAGCGACGAGCGACGTGCAACGAGCGGCGAGCGGCGGTCACACCGTTGTATACGTACAGGTAATTTAATATATTACTTAACTAAATCTATGTGTGTCGGTCAAGAGACACCGCACACAGCGTAAGTAATGCAGAGTCGCTGACTCTAGTCTTAAAGCTAGTCCTAAAGCTATGTCCTCACTATAATTAGTGAGTATATAAGGTCCTAATTGCTAGTAGTAAGTAATAGGTAAAAAGAAAAATCTACAAATCTAAATATCTTAAAAATAAAATTTCTCTATAAGAGTCGTTTGGCTCTATGTAGTAGAGCTGTTCAGGTGTTGGGGATGTATATGGTCCTCGTCAGGTTACAAATTTGAAAATAAAATAAAACAGAGTAAAATATTTTTTTTTTTTTTTTTTTTAATAGAATAACTTTGGGACCCTATGTAGAGCGCCTCTCCGCACTGTAGGGTAGTGCTCCCTATCACCAAGACACTCCCGAAAAAATTTTTCAAAAAGGTCCAACCAGACAAAAGTTATTGAAGATTCTCCCAATTGAATCTATTTCACCGAAAAAGGTCCAGCCGAAGGTGTCAGTGGGTGCACCTCTGCCAGAAACCCTCGATTTCAAAATCTCGGCGAAATCGGGCCAGCCAGTACGGAGATATTTACCTTGCCCTAATTTTGGTTTGTATTGTCGAAAAAATGCCGAAAATAAATAAATGAAATTAATTTAGAATTTCCAAAAAATTTTTAATCTCCACAAAGATGCGCAGGTGGTAGTACGTTCTTCACTGGTCCCGTTCCCGAAAACCCAGCGAAAAACAGCCCAGGCAGACTAGAGATATCGCAGTTTCTCCTTTCGCGAAATCTACTCTTTCGCGAAAGTTTCACCCGAATCGGTACAGCCGCGATGTCAGTAGGCGACTCCGGTGGGGAATCTTTGAATCCAAAAATCCTCACCGAAATCCGCCCAGCCAGTCCGGAGATATTGGGATTTCTCCCAATTTCCGCACCTATCCCTCCGAAGAGCCTCACCGCGATTTGTTAATCTTAGGTGGGATGGATAGTGGTTGTTGTGGGGGGCTTCCTGACACCCCGTCCGGCTCGATCAGGTCTCGGACGCCGGAGATATAGGGGGTCGAAGTTTGACCTAATTTTGATGTTACGTAATAAATTTTCGAAAATGACCCCCTTCAAATTTTGGCTTAGGGCCAATTTTTTGATGGCTTTTGGAAGATGTTGTCTAAAAAATTATCTCCACGGCGTCAGATCTTTAATATGTCTGCTGGTTTGAGAGGTATAGACCTCCGAATTTTCAAAAAAATTCTTTGTAGATTTTCGTTAGGTTTCGAGGATAGGTCTTCTTTACAATGCTATGATAATTATACTAATGGTCTTAGAAGTTGGGAGTGCGGTAGGATCTATTCCCAAGGGTCTATATTAGATATGCCTAAAAGAAAAATTTTGAAAATATGTCTACAACTTACTTAGATCTAAGGTTAAAGTCTTAAGTACTAACTTAAAACCTAGATTTTAAAAAGCTAAATTTAATCGATGTCTTATGTCTAATCTTCACCGGAAAAACTTCCTGTTGCAAGTCGTGGCTTTTCCTAGCCTTGTATTTGGGTCTCAAAAGTCTGGGGGGTGCTAAACTACCCTTAATCAACCCTGAAGAAGTGTTTTTCTAAATTAAAGTTTATAGTGCTACAACTTTTAGGTCCTTTATCCTATTTTAACCGGGAAGGTTTCGTACCCTTTTGGCACTTAGTGTGTTATTAGTTAAGGTGTAAAAGTGGGGGTCAGGTAGCTACCCTTAGGTCTAGGGCTGTCAACAGTCTATCCCACTTTGACTCCTTATAGTTTTTAAACCACTTAACTTTTTTAAATGTTCGATGCTGTTCCTGGCTCCTGATGGTGTCTCGTACTGTGTTCAGCACCAAACTTGTTCCTGTGGGACCGGGATCGGGGACCTCGTGGCACGTGTTGACCACGCGGTTTTTAGGAAAAAGTTCCCAACTTTTCCAAAAGTGACCGGAAAATTACGAGAGGGGCCTCAAAAGATGTGGCACCCCGAGACGCACCCTCTCAAAACTTAAAAACCGGGGGTAATAGATTTTAAAACGGAGTTATATAAGTTTTAAAAGTTTGTTTACACAATTTATCACTGAATTTTCGGTTTTTGTTCAAGGAAAATCTTTATTTTTTATCTGATCACCATGCGGTTTTTACTTTTGTGTAGGTCTTGAGTCGGCGCAACTTTTGATATGTCGCACTGTGTAATTTATCAGGTTTTCTCAATTTTTTAGAATTTCCACTTTTCGGAAAAAAGTCACTATCTTGGTTATCCTTCGCCTGAAAATTCTAAGAGGGGTCTCAGAAGATAGGTCTCCCCGAGACGCACCCTCCTACAGTTGAAAAATTTTAGGTCACAGATCTTAATAAAAAGTTATTAGCGTTTAACACTTTTTCCACTGCACTTAACCTAAATAAAAAACACTTAATGTTCTGGGAAAATCCACAGTTGTGGTCCGATTTCCACGCGGATTTCGGTGTTGTGTAGATCTCGCGAATTCCAATCCTTTGGTATATCGCACTTGTCACTTTTTCAAAATTTTACCACTTAGAGTATTTTTAGTATACGGAGCGTCACAGAATCGCTGCTTACGCGGTAGCGGAGAGCACGAGACTTAGGTTAGGTTAGGTTAGGTTAGGTTAGGTTAGGTTAGGTTAGGTTAGGTTAGGTTAGGTTAGGTTAGGTTAGGTTAGGTTAGGTTAGGTTAGGTTAGGTTAGGTTAGGTTAGGTTAGGTTAGGTTAGGTTAGGTTAGGTTAGGTTAGGTTAGGTTAGGTTAGGTTAGGTTAGGTTAGGTTAGGTTAGGTTAGGTTAGGTTAGGTTAGGTTAGGTTAGGTTAGGTTAGGTTAGGTTAGGTTAGGTTAGGTTAGGTTAGGTTAGGTTAGGTTAGGTTAGGTTAGGTTAGGTTAGGTTAGGTTAGGTTAGGTTAGGTTAGGTTAGGTTAGGTTAGGTTAGGTTAGGTTAGGTTAGGTTAGGTTAGGTTAGGTTAGGTTAGGTTAGGTTAGGTTAGGTTAGGTTAGGTTAGGTTAGGTTAGGTTAGGTTAGGTTAGGTTAGGTTAGGTTAGGTTAGGTTAGGTTAGGTTAGGTTAGGTTAGGTTAGGTTAGGTTAGGTTAGGTTAGGTTAGGTTAGGTTAGGTTAGGTTAGGTTAGGTTAGGTTAGGTTAGGTTAGGTTTTTTTTTTTTTTTTTTTTTTTTTTTTTTTTTTTGAGGTCTTTCAACCTCTTCTGCTTTTCCCCGTCCAAAGGTACGACAGGACCTTATTATACTGGATGTTTTATTTATGTCGTTTACTTATTTAAATCCTTTGCACTACGTGCCTCTCCTCATCATCTTTCTTATTTGCATTATGTGATTTTTAACTGTTTATTTAATATTAACTTGTTTATTATTACTTATTACACATTATTACTTATTACTTTATTATCAAACTATCTGTGCTGTGTTACAAGCTTTAATATTTCTTATTTATTTGTTATACTTAATTTAATCTATTATACTCAATATGCTTTAATATTTATTTCTACAGTTTATTATTTATGCCTATGATATCTGCTATGTCTTTCTTTACTTATATTTATTAGCTAATAATATCTAATCTAATTATCCCATTTCAATGACTGTTCCTTCTGGATTATAATATTTAATTCTTATCAGTGTCTGTAAATCTTATCAGTGTATCTATTTTTTTCTGTTAATGGTGTCTGTTAGACATCTCATACAACCATTTTCCTTCCAACATGTGAGATCGTGATATTTATGACTTCGTGTAATTGTTATGTGTACTGTTCAGTGTTTATGTGCGTGTTAGTTTTACCTAATTCACTTTGTGTCTACCCCTCTTGTCAACAATATATGTATATGCTCAGATATATATAATTGTTGCAACTTCATTTGTGAATTAGTCCTGATGTGTACGTGTTTAATGTTTGTGTGCATGTTTTGATGT
Source organism: Diaphora mendica (assembly GCA_949125395.1). NCBI lineage: Eukaryota > Metazoa > Arthropoda > Insecta > Lepidoptera > Erebidae > Diaphora > Diaphora mendica. Next base: position 30,175,411 of record OX421318.1, read on the forward strand.
ATTCGTATATATTTATTATATATTTCATAAATCATGTGTTGTGTGTGTGAGTGTTTGTGTGTAGTATGTGTATGTACGTGAGTGTGTGAGTCATAAATATGCGGTGTTGGATCTCGCCAAGTAGTCCCATTTTTGGCGGGTTGGGCATTCAGTGCTAAAAGCGTTATGACCCGTGTTCTTTAACCTAGAGTGCAGGCAATTGCAGCACTGCGGTTCACTGCCCGCAGAGTATTTGGGGCATTCCCCACGCAGGTGCGGGCCTCCGCAGTGGCTGCACCTGTCTACACTCTCGGTGCAGAATTTGCGACCATGGCCGAATCCAAGGCACTTGGTGCATTGGATGAGCGGAGACTGGTCCTCCACTCTGACCCTTTGCAGGTCCAGGTATAGAATCCCAGTCTCCGTCATCCTCTGCCACACTCTAGGCGTTACCTGCAAGACCACGTGCGAGGTCTTCGGATTACGAGTCCTTCTTTTGTATTTGACCGCTATTTTAGATTCTTCTTGTGGTAGGCCCATGAAAAAGTCGGTGTTTTGGGTGTATATAGCCCTCACCATCTCGTCGTCGTCACAGTCCACAAAGACATCTTTGAGGACGACGAGTGGATCCTTATTTCGCATGGGCACCACCACAAGCCCGTCATCACGGTTCCTGATCTTCTCCGTCACCCTGTCCCGTTCCACTTCCGTGTCACAGCCCAGGATGACGGTGCTGCCCTTAGCCTTTCTAGCCTTGCTAACCTTTAGCCCAGTACTCCTGGCGTCGACCGCCTTCTTCACTCTGGCGAGTACCTCATCGGCAGTCTCCTGGCTGTCCGTTGAGGTCACCGCCACCGAGTGAAGCGCCGGCCGGCGCCCGGGTCCGGTCGCAGTTACGCTAGCATAGGTCTTGGGGGGGGTCGGGTCCGGGACGCTTTCGAGTTTCAGTCCCTTCATGGCTGCGCCGATGTGCGTCTGGGTCTCAATGACGACATCCCTTGCGACAGTCCCAATCAGGTCTTCGATCTGGGACTGCGCGCGCATAACCATGATCTCGGTCGCCTGGTCGATGTCGACCTGGGTCTCCTCGATCTTTCCGAAGACCCTCTCCACGACCCCCTCGGCAGCCTTCTCTATAGCGGTCTTTGTCTCCTCAGCCTTGTTAAAAACATGGTCAATGATGTCGGCGCCCCGCTCATCATTGCCACTGTTGAGGTTCTCCATGCCTGTTTTTAGGTCCTCTTCCACCTGGCCAAGCTTCGCAGTGATGTTTGCTTCCATCACCCTCAGTCTCTCCAGCAGTATCTCCTCCCTACTAGAGGGTGCCGCTACCGCGTCCGTAGCAGCCCCGGACGCCGCCGTCTCCAGTCCCTTCATCCGCCTGCTGAGCTCAAAGAGCACACGGATGCATCTGTCGGACTGGGACTCCAGGAAGACCTTGATATCCCGCCGCATCTGTGGGTATTGAGCGACTTTGACGGGAATATCTTCGAAGGTCTTCATGACCTCCTGGAGTAACTGGTCACTCGACTGGCTAGCGTAGTTGGTCTGCTGCCTCCGATATTGGTCCATGTTGTCGAGTGACCGTCTTTTGGTCTCTGGCCTTCGTATAAAAGTTTTGGCGGCGTCCTGCACTATCGAGGGTGAGGTGGTGGCGTTGGGGGCGGTTTGTCCCTTGGCTGTGCCAGATGTGGGTGGCGTCTGGAACATGTTGCTGGTATGTGTGCGTATGTGAGAAAATGTGGTGTAGTGTATAGTGCGAGTGGACGGGGAATGTTGTCCAATGTGTATGTATATGTGTCCGTCTGACCCTGTATAGGGGGGTGAGTGTCAATATAATACTAGGTTAAAATTTATAAATGTTCGTAGAACGCAGTTCTACTATCAAGTAACTAAAATTAAGAATTTAAAAAGTTTCGCTCTATACAGAGCCGTTCCACTTATTTAGGGAGGTGTATATTGCCTCAGTCTACAAATTAAAATAATGCGAAATAAAATTTAAAATAAAAGGGGTACGAAATTTTCTTTACAATTAAAGGGTCAGTGACCTTTGCTCCACCAAGTGTATATGGCCCAGTGAAAGATGGGAGGGTGGGCGGGCAATTTTTCAATTTTCCGTCAGGCGGATCCGGACGAGAGTGGTGTCGTTCGACGGGTAATTGAAAGGGCTATTTAAATATATATAATTAGTAATTTGGAAAACAAAGGCTATCGAATTAATCGACAAAAACCTCAAAAATGACTAAAATTGAAATTTAAATGTTGAATTTCTAAGGTTATATTTACCAGATTTAAATAAAAGAGGTGTTGTTAGATAGGTCGTGACGCGAGCTATCTAGGTATGTATAATTTATTGTTCCCAAAAAATGAGGGAGCAAGTTATTCAAAGAAAATCTCAGAAAATTTTCGAAAAAGCGGTAAATTGAGTTTTGTTTGTTGAAAATTTACTACTTTTATTAACCAGATCTTAATAAAGGAGGTGTTATTAGATAGGCCTTGACGAGTTCTATCTAAATATATATAATTAAAAATTCCAAAAATAAATTTCGAAAAGTTATAAGCGAAGCGCCTTGGAAAATTCCTTAAAAATGCCGAAAGTCAAAATGAATGTTGAGATTTAGCAACTTCTATTTACCCAACCTATACAAAGGAGGTGTTATTAGATAGGCCTTGATGAGGGCTATCTAGATCTGTAACTATGTCAAGTTTGAAGCGAAGCGTTATCGAGTAATTCGACAAAAACCTCGAAAATTTGGTAGTTTAGAAATTTAAAAATATTCTAAGTCCAGAAATTAAAAATTTTTCTTTATTTTTCAGGTAATTTTCTTCCCACGGGACGCAGGAGTGTCTACAAATATAATACCAACAAATAACAACGTTACTAGCAGCTGTTTTCAATGAAAATTTCGCACAAATGTTCCAAATGTTCACCCCTAAGGTAGACTTTGGAAAGTAAACAAACAATACCGAAAATTTTATAAGTCAATTTCCCAATTTTCCGTCAGGCGGATCCGGACGAGAGTGGTGTCGTTCGACGGGTAATTGAAAGGGCTATTTAAATATATATAATTAGTAATTTGGAAAACAAAGGCTATCGAATTAATCGACAAAAACCTCAAAAATGACTAAAATTGAAATTTAAATGTTGAATTTCTAAGGTTATATTTACCAGATTTAAATAAAAGAGGTGTTGTTAGATAGGTCGTGACGCGAGCTATCTAGGTATGTATAATTTATTGTTCCCAAAAAATGAGGGAGCAAGTTATTCAAAGAAAATCTCAGAAAATTTTCGAAAAAGCGGTAAATTGAGTTTTGTTTGTTGAAAATTTACTACTTTTATTAACCAGATCTTAATAAAGGAGGTGTTATTAGATAGGCCTTGACGAGTTCTATCTAAATATATATAATTAAAAATTCCAAAAATAAATTTCGAAAAGTTATAAGCGAAGCGCCTTGGAAAATTCCTTAAAAATGCCGAAAGTCAAAATGAATGTTGAGATTTAGCAACTTCTATTTACCCAACCTATACAAAGGAGGTGTTATTAGATAGGCCTTGATGAGGGCTATCTAGATCTGTAACTATGTCAAGTTTGAAGCGAAGCGTTATCGAGTAATTCGACAAAAACCTCGAAAATTTGGTAGTTTAGAAATTTAAAAATATTCTAAGTCCAGAAATTAAAAATTTTTCTTTATTTTTCAGGTAATTTTCTTCCCACGGGACGCAGGAGTGTCTACAAATATAATACCAACAAATAACAACGTTACTAGCAGCTGTTTTCAATGAAAATTTCGCACAAATGTTCCAAATGTTCACCCCTAAGGTAGACTTTGGAAAGTAAACAAACAATACCGAAAATTTTATAAGTCAATTTCCCAATTTTCCGTCAGGCGGATCCGGACGAGAGTGGTGTCGTTCGACGGGTAATTGAAAGGGCTATTTAAATATATATAATTAGTAATTTGGAAAACAAAGGCTATCGAATTAATCGACAAAAACCTCAAAAATGACTAAAATTGAAATTTAAATGTTGAATTTCTAAGGTTATATTTACCAGATTTAAATAAAAGAGGTGTTGTTAGATAGGTCGTGACGCGAGCTATCTAGGTATGTATAATTTATTGTTCCCAAAAAATGAGGGAGCAAGTTATTCAAAGAAAATCTCAGAAAATTTTCGAAAAAGCGGTAAATTGAGTTTTGTTTGTTGAAAATTTACTACTTTTATTAACCAGATCTTAATAAAGGAGGTGTTATTAGATAGGCCTTGACGAGTTCTATCTAAATATATATAATTAAAAATTCCAAAAATAAATTTCGAAAAGTTATAAGCGAAGCGCCTTGGAAAATTCCTTAAAAATGCCGAAAGTCAAAATGAATGTTGAGATTTAGCAACTTCTATTTACCCAACCTATACAAAGGAGGTGTTATTAGATAGGCCTTGATGAGGGCTATCTAGATCTGTAACTATGTCAAGTTTGAAGCGAAGCGTTATCGAGTAATTCGACAAAAACCTCGAAAATTTGGTAGTTTAGAAATTTAAAAATATTCTAAGTCCAGAAATTAAAAATTTTTCTTTATTTTTCAGGTAATTTTCTTCCCACGGGACGCAGGAGTGTCTACAAATATAATACCAACAAATAACAACGTTACTAGCAGCTGTTTTCAATGAAAATTTCGCACGGTTAGGTTAGGTTAGGTTAGGTTAGGTTAGGTTAGGTTAGGTTAGGTTAGGTTAGGTTAGGTTAGGTTAGGTTAGGTTAGGTTAGGTTAGGTTAGGTTAGGTTAGGTTAGGTTAGGTTAGGTTAGGTTAGGTTAGGTTAGGTTAGGTTTTTTTTTTTTTTTTTTTTTTTTTTTTTTTTTTTTTTTTTTTTTTTTTTCTAGACTATCCTCCAACATTATTGGAGCCCTTTTGTATCCTGTTTCTCTTTATCACTCATCTATCTTTAATGCTTCTCGCACTTGTATTCAACATACCAGTTCTTTCTTTCATTCATTAACTTTCTTTCTTTTTGTGGGTGGGACTCCCACTATATGGATCCTATTCTAACTAATGCTATTCTTATGTACTATTCAGTTTTTATTTTGCAGGGGAATACTGTTACTCTTATTCTTTTATTATAAACGTTCTTAACCTATTACATTTTTATTAATAACTTTTCATTATCTGTTACATTTTTATCGATCTTATTTTACTATATCATATTATATAACCGTTCTTAGCCTATTACATATTTGCTAATTGCTTTCCTTAGTCTATTACATTATTATCGACCTTATTTTACTGTATTATTATTACATTTTAGTTCCTTTCACATTGCTATTTCTTATATTACTGCTTGCTTACTTGCTATTTTGTTACTACTGTTCCTTCTTATGCTTATGTTAATATACATACTATATATAACAAAACATATTTATGTAACTATTTTTAATACTTTGTTTCTTTCTTTATCTTGTTTTGCAGTGCTTTAAGTTTTCCTGATTTTATTTCTAGTTTGGTACTCTCCAATGTACTTTGTGGGGTTGTCTGATCAGTATAAGAGTCGCGGGTTCGCGAAAGGCCCTCCACAAATCCGAAACAGTTCGGGTATCTAGAGAGCCCATCGCGCCCCGCAAACTCCCCATGATCATTGCCGTCGGTCTCACCTATCTGTTTGTGTGATCGCGAAATGCCAGCGGACGGAGCAAGGCACCGCCCCCGGCCAATGTCGACCTGGAATTGCTGTATGATTCGTAGCTGACATCGATGCGGACGGTGCCATGCCTCCTCCGAGTTCCGGCTTCCCGACGGCGGGAGTCCGAGAGTGTGCTGTGTAAGTTAAGGTCGGTTTTTTCCTTTTGTGCTTTTTTGTTGGGGTTCCCACCGTGCCTTTGCCTTCAGGAATACGCCACCCTGGATCTGGCCAACATCTCCCATTTCATGCGCACTGGGCACTCGGCGCTGAATGCGTTGTGCTCAACGCGATCCAGGCCTTCGCGCACACAGTTGCAGCATTTCGAGGTCGATCCGGCCAGCCAGTCAGCGCATTTTGCTTTTCTGTGGGGTCCCCCACAGTGGCTGCATTTCTCAATTTTCTCCTTACAGAGCCGTCTGCCATGTCCATATCCCAGACATAGGGAGCATTGAACCAGGGGTGATTGGTCATCGACCTTGATTCTCTGCAGGTCTATGTGGACGGCCTGTCTTTCCAGCAGCCTTTGCCAAATTTTCGGGGTAACCCTAAGGACTACATGGTGGGTGTGGAGGTTTCTGGTACTCTTTTTAAAAAGTACCTCTACTCTATCCTCCTCTTTGCTGAGGCCCTCAAAAATGTCCCCGTTCTGGTTTTTAAGGGCTTTCTGGATGTCTTCGTCAGTATTGTCTTTTAGGACGTCTTTTAACACAACAAGAGGGTCCTTGTTTCTGACGTCCTCCACACTCAGAAGTTCCTTTACCTTTTCCAGTCTTTCTTTGATCTTATTTCTTCCTTCTTCCGTGCGACATCCCAGTATTATCTTCCTGTCTTTTGCTTTTCTCACTCTGTCCACCGTGACCCATCCCTCCTTCGCGTTCACGGCCTTTCTTATGTGGTCAAGGACCTCCTCTCCTGTTTCCATCTCGTTCGTTGAGGTGACCACGACCGAGTGGAGCGCAGTTTGTGATACTTTGGGAGCCAGTGAAACGGGGCGACTGGTCACTGCACCGGCATAGGAGAGCTTTGCAGCCTGCTCCTTGTTCGCCTGTAGCGCCTCCTTCAAGTCGTCCAGCTTCGCGGTGTTTATATTTAAGAGGCGGCTGTGCTCCTCAAGCGCCTTCTTTAAGGACTCCGCCTCCGTGGCTGTCACCTCTGTCACTTCTGGTTCTTTGGTTTCCTTCTTTGTGCTTTTGTCCTGCGGCACGGCTGGTGTTGTCGCCTTTGACGCTTCCGCCTCTTTCACAAGTTGATAGAGGTGGTCTATGGCGTTTAGGATTCCCACCTTAAGGTCTGTCTTCAGGTTTCGGGACTCACTCACGCAAGCCTTCGCTCTCTGAAGCCAGACCCTAGCCTGGGCTGTCCTATTGCTCGACTTTGGTTGTTCCTGTGCTAGCCCCGGCGGCGTTCTGGCGGCCTCCGTGGATGTTCTACGGGGGACGGGCGCTTTTTGGTGTTTGGGTGGGTGCAGGTGAATTTTAGAAGTGCAGGGGTTTGGATCTATCTTCCCTGTCTCCCGTTCATCCATGTTTTGTCTAAAGCTGGTTATTGAGGAGGAGGATCCTGCCTCTTCCTTGCTGTTTAATGGACTCTTGCTAGCCCTGCCTTCCGGCTTCTTTACAGGCGTTCTTATTCCTATCATTTTCTTTTGTATTAGTCAGTTGGATAGTCTAGGCGTCAGGTTTTAAGATACTCCTAGTAGATTAAGAGTAAGTGTTGGTATTATAGGAGTAATGTAAATGTGCGTGTAAATGTGTACGAGTGTAATTACAAAACAACTAAATGATAAGCAAAGCAAGCTGTAGTTTAGGTGTAAATATGTTGTGTGCTTTAGTTGTGCTCAGGTAATGAGACTGACCCTGTTCTATACTAATAGTTATTTTTGTTTGTTCCAGGTGCTGTATTACGGTGAGACCGGCAGGCGCGCTTCAATTCAGAGGACCTGCGAGGTAAGTATATCCTTCGGTGTTTTATTTTTCAGGTTTGGTTCTCTACCTAAAATAGTAGAGTTTGGGTCAGGGATCACTTGGCCTCTTCGATAACTTCAATGCTGAATGATACACTCTTTAAGAATAAAATGGAAGTAAAGTTTTTACTCCACCTAGAGCAGAGTGTGGAGTCAACTCTAACTTACTAAACTATAGCTGCTTGTGTTGGGACGTATAATCCCGGTCCTTAATTATAAATAAACTAGTTGTGCTGGTCAATAGGACTAGTCACAATGCGTGGCTTAACCAAAATATAGGGAACAGTAGAAACACAATAAGTCTTTAATAAAATAAAATAAGAAAAGAAAAAGATTTTTAGCTCTATTTAGAGCCGTTAGAGTCACAAGTATCTTAATATTAGTATCTATTAGAGATTTTTCTAAATTTACAATTTAAATAAAAGTGTTTTGCTCTATATAGAGCCGTATGGGTTCTAGATATATCTAGACTTGTCTATCCTAGGAGTAACTAATAATAAAAGAGAGTACAGAAATTTGTACTTTCGTCTCTACTTATAACTATATGGCTCTACTAAGCCAGTCCTTGGTATTTTGGTCAATAATAATAATAAGGTCAGTTAAACTTAAATTTAAGAAATATAAATGTAGTTGAGTTTTTCAGCTCTACGTGGAGTGCCTCTCTACCTCCAGCAGAGTAGTCCTCCCTATCCCTATCTCTCACCCGAGAGTCCCGTCAAAATCGGCTCAGCCGGTGTGGAGATATTTATATTTTTGATTTTGACTCTACGTAGAGTCAGTCTGGTGGTAGAATCTAGTAGCTCTCCGCGAGCCTTAACCAATGAGACCAAACTCGACACACTTGTCTCTATGGGTTACGGAGATACGGAAGCTTGAAAATTTTCAAGATGGCCGCCGTTCTAATATAAATTTGAAAATTTTTTGACGACACTATACTGGAATAGTTTAGGCTACTTACAATTATTTATAAAGTATAAAATGTGAATAAGTATATATATGAAAAATTTAATATTCTTAATATAGGGGTGGTTTCTACCCTCAGTAGTGTAGTCCACCTTTACCTTTATCGAAAACTAAACCCTGTCAAAATCGGCCCAGCCAAAACAAAGATATTTGCCTTATTAATTTAGCTACCCCAGGTCAGAGCTCAAGTAAGGCTGGTCTTGTTTTTAATATAGGGGTAGGGGGTTGAAACTTTAAGGGTAGGTTCAGACTTCAATTAAGGAACCGTTCGGAACGAATGGTAAGGGGGGGGTTAGGGGGGGGGTACAAAAATTTTGTTAGTTTTTGCCTAGGACGCACCGTTCCCGAGTTACGGGGTGTTTTAGGGATGATTTTTCGTAAAACCAACTTATATTTTATCGCTGGGTCGAAATTCCGAATTTGTTTAATTTAATAATAACTTCCAAAATAGTTGTCTAAAATTTGCGATAAAAATGTCGACTTGTTGCTAGATAGATTGTCTATCCGACACCCTAAACTACAAGGGGGGGGGGGGCGCCGTCTAATTATTATTCAAACAGGAATTTAGGGGTAGTTACTTTGACAGCTTTGAATGTATTGTTTTGATCTTAATATTAATATTTAAAAATTTTGAAAAGTGCTATCATATAGTAGGGGGTCGAAATTTACAGACAAAGCCGTGACCTAATTAATTAGGGGTTGGGAAACCCAAAAATTATTATGAAATGTGAAAAAATCTTCCCGGGGGTGGTTTTTGAGGGTTGGTATAGGTAGATTGCCCTTATGATCGCTTCTCGCGAGAGAACGAAAAAGTTGTTATTTTCGCCCTAACTCGCTCCCTTTCCGAGATATAGGGATTACCAACTTAAGTGGGAATGGCGTTTTGTGACACAATTTTGTAATAAAATCCCCAAAAATACAAATAAATTCCTAACTTAAAACTAACAATTTATATTTACAGATGGTGAGGTCTTCTTGGTGCCGTCGCTGCGTGGAGGGTCGTTCGGTCCGCCGTTCACCCTCAGGAAGCTGCCAACGCAGGGGGTAGCTGACAACTTTCTGCAAATAGCTCCTGGAGCCTAAGGTATTTTTCCGAAAAAAATTTTCCGGAACAAAAGTTGTTCGGTATGCCACTAAAAGTATCCACACGATAGTCTGGGTGTCTGGAGTAAGGGTTGTCTTCCCCAACAATTGACAAACTTACGTTTTGCAGTTGGTGAAGTTTTTACACAGTTTTAAGATTTAACACCAAATTAAAAATCTTTATTCTAAAAATATAAATGAGGTGTCACTAGTTTGCTAATTAAGTGTACTAATTTTAGGAATAATAAAAAGTATACGTCACAGATTTATTTTAGTCACTATTAAGTCTTAAAAAGTACTTAGAAAAAACTATCAGCTTTTTATTATTGTTTTGTTTATCCTACCTCGCACAGTGGTCCGATCTTAACACAAAAAGCACTTCCGAATAGGTGTTACTGTTCTTCACGCGGGGACGATTTCAGTTTCAGCAGAAATGCTGAAATTACTGAAAATCCCAACACGTGGTTTCAGGTTTTTTGGTTCCTGTGCCTTGGATCCTCACCGGAAAAATCTGGGAGGGGTCTCCAAGGGTCCGGGCGGTCCTAGCGCTTCTTCGTGCAGTCCAAAAAGTGGGGGTTGCAGATCGATTTCCGGAGTTATGACCTCCGGAACGGTTGAAAATTTCCACTTTTTCACCACGTGTTCCACAAATTTTCACGGATTTTCACGCGCGATACGTCAAAAGACGCGGCTCGCGAGCGCGGTCAAGATGATGTATCACACAGGTATGTACACTCAAAACAACTCACAACTACGATTTTATTGCGCGGAGCGACATAAAAACGTGGCGTTTCAGGCGGTTAACGCAACGAGACTGGGTTAGGTTAGGTTAGGTTAGGTTAGGTTAGGTTAGGTTAGGTTAGGTTAGGTTAGGTTAGGTTAGGTTAGGTTAGGTTAGGTTAGGTTAGGTTAGGTTAGGTTAGGTTAGGTTAGGTTAGGTTAGGTTAGGTTAGGTTAGGTTAGGTTAGGTTAGGTTAGGTTAGGTTAGGTTAGGTTAGGTTAGGTTAGGTTAGGTTAGGTTAGGTTAGGTTAGGTTAGGTTAGGTTAGGTTAGGTTAGGTTAGGTTAGGTTAGGTTAGGTTAGGTTAGGTTAGGTTAGGTTAGGTTAGGTTAGGTTAGGTTAGGTTAGGTTAGGTTAGGTTAGGTTAGGTTAGGTTAGGTTAGGTTAGGTTAGGTTAGGTTAGGTTAGGTTAGGTTAGGTTAGGTTAGGTTAGGTTAGGTTAGGTTAGGTTAGGTTAGGTTAGGTTAGGTTAGGTTAGGTTAGGTTAGGTTAGGTTAGGTTAGGTTAGGTTAGGTTAGGTTAGGTTAGGTTAGGTTAGGTTAGGTTAGGTTAGGTTAGGTTAGGTTAGGTTAGGTTAGGTTAGGTTAGGTTAGGTTAGGTTAGGTTAGGTTAGGTTAGGTTAGGTTAGGTTAGGTTAGGTTAGGTTAGGTTAGGTTAGGTTAGGTTAGGTTAGGTTAGGTTAGGTTAGGTTAGGTTAGGTTAGGTTAGGTTAGGTTAGGTTAGGTTAGGTTAGGTTAGGTTAGGTTAGGTTAGGTTAGGTTAGGTTAGGTTAGGTTAGGTTAGGTTAGGTTAGGTTAGGTTAGGTTAGGTTAGGTTAGGTTAGGTTAGGTTAGGTTAGGTTAGGTTAGGTTAGGTTAGGTTAGGTTAGGTTAGGTTAGGTTAGGTTAGGTTAGGTTAGGTTAGGTTAGGTTAGGTTAGGTTAGGTTAGGTTAGGTTAGGTTAGGTTAGGTTAGGTTAGGTTAGGTTAGGTTAGGTTAGGTTAGGTTAGGTTAGGTTAGGTTAGGTTAGGTTAGGTTAGGTTAGGTTAGGTTAGGTTTTTTTTTTTTTTTTTTTTTTTTGTGAGGTCTATTTGACCTCTCTGCTTTTCCCCGTCCATGGAGAGACAGGACCTTGTCATTCTTTTTGTTCTTTTTGTTACTATCTTTAGTTAATGTGGTTTCATCGGGTAATATTCCCGGTACTGTAGCTATTTAATTTATTTACTGTAGGTATATTTTACATGTTTTATTTTCTAGGCTTTTCTGATATTATATTATACTTTTTGTTTCTACTCACTTTTTTACATTTATTAATCTATTTATCTACTTGTTTCTTGGTACTTACGATTTAACTTGTTATCAAAAAACTTTGCTTGACTCTAATTTATATATGCCTTTTTAGTTTAAATTTTGTTTATGATATTTTGTAAATGATACAGTATTTTGCAGTGATTATTAATTTTATCTATTATTTTGTTAGGTATGTATTGTTTTTAATTTTGGAACTCTTTCTAATTTCGTCTCACCAAGATGTCTCAGTCAGGTGTTATTTTTCAGTGTGTATGAACGTAATATTTGTGACTCGTGTATTTTGCTTTGTGTACTGTCCAGTGTTTTGTGTGCGTGTTAAGCTATCCTAAATTCATACTTTCTTTGTTACTAGCGTGCTTATTAACAATATGTATATATATTTAAATATATGCAATTGTTGCAATCTTTATTATGAATTTTCTTTCCTGTG